>JAVQJL010047223.1:0-81834 GCA_036024295.1 Nannoperca obscura
CTCTCTCTCTCTCTCTCTCTCTCTCTCTCTCTCTCTCTCTCTCTCTCTCTCTCTCTCTCTCTCTCTCTCTCTCTCTCTCTCTCTCTCTCTCTCTCTCTCACACACACACTTGGTGTTTACAACTGCAGAAGTGAACTGAAGTAGACAGTAGTAATTGACAAGCAACATAAGTAGCACCACGTTCACTGAAGGCGATTTAGACAGGTCTGTTTACTGTGCTTTAAAAGGCTCAGTGCCAGCTTACGGAGCTAAACCGTTCCCTTTACTCTTTTATCCTCTCCACTGCGGCTTCCCACAGCCTGCCATCCTTTAAAGTAATGGCAGCTGCTTCCCACAGCATTTCACCAATTACAATGCGAGGAGAGGGGATCTACCAATCCCGAAAGAGGCAGGATGTAAGAAACAGAGTGATAATGACCTCGGCAGGAATGATAATAACGATGACGACGACAGACGAGTTTGAGTGGATCTTTACCACGTCGGTGTAATGTGCCAGCCATCAGAGGAAACCCAAAGCCCCCCCCCCCACACACCCTCCTGCCCTCCTACCCAATTCATCAACCCACATTTTCCTGATCGATGCAAAACCCATCACACGCTCTTATTGATCACAGTGTTGCTGTGTCGCCAGAAGCCTCGGGACAGACTCTGGTTCCCAATCCTCTTTTAAATAAAAAGGAATTACAAATTTGAACGTTTTCTTTTCATGTCAGTCCATATCAAAGTCACAGGAGCAAAGGGCGATCGCTGTGATAAAAGGAGCTGTGCATTCTCAATTAAAGTTCTGATCAATATTTTGGCATTTAATGTACTTTCCTGTGGAGGAAAACCAGGATATTCCCTCTGATCTAATTAAGACATCCAGACATAATCAATAGAGGAGATATGTTTATGTTTTTAATAAGGCAGAGAGAGAAGAGAGAAAAAGGAAAGAGACTAATGCTTAGATGGCATGTATGATTTCACATTAGGGTTGAATACTGGAAAAGTTTATTGAATAAAGAATAAATGTGCTGTTTTTTAAGATATATGCAACATTTTGCATGCATAACTCATCTATAGGAAACTTTGTAACGTAAAGCTGCTGATTTGGTTAATTAAACACATTTTAACTGGGGAAACATTATCAAAGTGACATTCTCATCGATCAGGATTTTATTGTAGTCTGTTAATTTACTTCTTTCATTTTGCAGCTCCACTCTTGTGTTGGTGTTGCCAGTTTTCTGAGGGGGGCTATATTGTAAGTCCAAAGCTCATCTGCCTCCCTCCCTCCCAGCCAGCTTACGCAGCGAGGGGACACCTGGCTTCATGGCATCTGACAGGAAATCTATTGAGCGCACAGTCTGTAATCCCACTATCACGCTATCGCCAAACGAAGAAACAGTAATCCAATCATTAAGTCTGTACTTAAGCAAAACAGATTTTCAGCTCCACGACCAAGAGTGTGTCTTTTTAAGCAGATCACAGCAAGTCTGGGATCTAAGCTGTGCATTTTGAGGCAGCAGTTTATGTTTTCATTACAGTTTTGCTCTCATTTGCTGTTTTTCATTTCTACTATATTCCCCATCTCCAGTGGTTCTGAATGCTGGAATATGGCCTAAATGTAACAGAGAACAGATGGATAGAAAAGGGAATTGGATTTATTTCTGGAGTGAACTTTAAGCTCCTACAGTATGCACAAGTGAAATTGCGTTCACTCATGAGCAAAGAAACACACAAAACCTGAATTGTAACGTTTCTAAAAGAGGATGTGAAACGCTGAGATTTAACTGTCTGTGCAATGAGCAGCTTGTTTCTGAAAAGTGAAAAAGAACCAATCGTTATCTGTCAATAAATAGTAATTACATATTGCCTTGAGTTGAGGGACACAATCTTCCTGTCACACTGGCTGTATGTAATTAAATTCCTGATTCATGAGCAAACTCGTCTCTTATGTACGACCTTCTGACCTCTCCAAACTGACACTGTACCATGTCGTCCGCCGGCTCGCTGTGTACTCCTCCTAGCTGTGTGCTGTGGATGCAACTTGCTGCATGTCAACTGTTAACAACAAAAAACTCTTTTTTTTATTTAACAGAATTGTTTCTGCATCAATATATTTAATAGAGTAACAAGTTAATTATAAATGAAATGAATTACCAGACAACAGAATAATAAGACAAAACTATTAAAGTAGCTTCCTTATAAAGAGGTGACTTTTTTATTATTATTATTGAGGAGCTGTATAGTTTGTAAATGATCTGATGCTTGTAAAGTTTCATTTGACATCAACCAACACACCAGCCGTCAAATGAACGGCCACTTCTCCGGTTTTAGTGAACTTATCACATGAGTTATGCTGCTTTAATCAAATTACTGACAGTTAACAAAAAATGAATGAAATGGATAAAATGCCAGCTATGGGAGGGAAGATATGAACCAAAGGGAGTTTCTTTCAAATGTATTTAGTTAGTGATGGTTTTCTCTTAAAATGGCGATTTTTTAGGTTTTAAGATTTGATTTTTATTTGAATACAAGTTGATCAAAACAGTTTAATCTCATAACTTTATGACTGAAAAAACGATTTCCATTCAAATGAGAAATGTTCTCAATTCACTAGAAGAACAACAGACAACAAACAGCTGGATGTATCATATCTCTTATTGAACCGAAAAACTGCATAGGAATTTTACCATTAGCTTGGGATAATTATGTTAATTGCTGTGATTTAACCAACAATATATGTGTCCAGAGGAAACTAGATATGAGGTACAATATGAGGTGCACAACTCCATCTCCATAATGACATAGTAGAAACACAGAACCATGGTTAACATTAAACCAAAAATAAATTAGAAATTAGAAGTCGATGATGTTTCTGTGTTGCACCTTTCTAGAAGTCATTAAATTATAAAGCAGCTAATATAGCAGTATACATGAAACAATGTTATCTCTAAAGCTTACAGGTCAAGTGGTGCTATTCTGTTTTTGCTATATTTAGGTGTATTTATTTTTTTGGTTTACTTCGCTCTGATGGTATTGTTTATGTCACATGCTTTATGTGTTGTTTTTTAATATCTTGGGACAATATTAGAAATAAGTGTTCTCACATTAACGTCTTTTCACGCACTGATTAGAAGTAGCTCTCCTAATTTTGCTGTATCCTGTAAAATGACAAAAATGTTTCTATTTCTATTCTAAATAAATGAAACCAAATATATATTTTGAAGATATGAATTATATTTTCATCTGCTTACACATACAAATATTTGTACGCACATATTGCAAAGGCGAAGATAGACTTCTAAAATGGAAGTGTAAAAGCTTCAACTTCCTCCAGAGTCGACCAAATCAACAAAAACGTGTCTTTATCTACTAACACCAAGCACCAAAACAGACCCTGAATCCCACAGATCCAACATTTGCAAATTTCCCTCTCTCTGCCACACACTTGTTTGGCTCGTGTGCTGGAGGAGTGTGGAGAGGGATAATTACTATAGCCACAGGGCTGCATTAATCAGCTGGGCACATTTGTTGGTTTTTATTATGTTCCACTCCCCTTTCTGGGCCTCTCTGGCTGAGCCACCAGGACTAGACAGAGCTGCTGGAGGACCACGGTCGCCCCGCTGCCCGTTCACGCTGGGTTAATAAATGCTATTAGCCTCTATCTCTTGCCTCTTAATTTCTCATTTAACTGAGGACAGTTAAAACAAAACTACATGAGCAGCGGTGTTAATCAGGGACTCGTAGCAGGACTCAGATATCTTGATTGGGAGAGCTTCACTCACACAATGAGGGACAGAATTGTATGCTGGGATCTCTATCATAGACACAGCTTCATCTTGTGAAATATCTGAGGGCAATTCACACTTTATCATTTATTTTAGTGGTGATATGGTCTGACATCACTGAAATGTAATGTGAACTTGTGCTTATTTCCTCCATGTCCATAGCTTCTAAACTGTTCAGTGCAGGGACGGCAATATTTTACTTTTATCATAATTTTAAAGAAAACTCTGTTGTTATAAACTGTTGAATTATTGTCTACTTGCACTGGTGCCGTCATGTATCGTGGCACCAACACTATCAGTTGTTTTCACTGCACCGTTCATTATTAAAATGTTTTCAATCTCGATAAGACACTTTGGTTAAATGCAATCGCCAAATGGCATATATTATCTTGAGGACATTTCTCTAACCTGCGTTGCATCTGTGCTCCAGTGAAAGCCATGATTGTGATTCCAGCAATGGCAAATGGTCTCCACTGTGTTTAATCACATCAACTATAAACAAAATCAATTGCACCGCCATGCTCTAATTTTAAATAGCTCCTTGACACCAGTCGAAGCCTCGCCGGCTCATCTACATCACCTGCATAACACAAGAGGGTCTGGAAGGAGTCACCTCTAAAGCAAAGCCAGGTTGTGTCATTGCCATCCAGAAACAGGATCAATACATTCCTCTCAAGTTCATTCCAATAAGGCAGCTGGCAAAAACAGCCCTCGTGGTGTCAGCTTTTTACAGCTTTATGACGCTTATGCGCACGTAGCAAGCCTGCTGTGTTCAGACCCTGCAGGTAAAACAGCAAGCGCCAAGAGAAGCAAGTACCTTTACACGGTTGCTTTGAGCGTCTGCTGGACAAACAGATTGATTAAAACAAAACGTAAAACTTTTATATCTAAGAGAATATTATATTTAGATATTTTAATATCGTAGAACACCGTGCAGCATATTCTTGACACAAAAAGTAACAAACAACAGCTAGCTTGTGTTTAAAAGCGGCCTGCAAAGAAAACAGGTATATGCATCTATATGTGTAGGCACATTGACCGTTGTGACAAACTTGTGTATTAGGAAGTCTTTCCAAAAGGAAAAAAATGTTATGTTCATTGAATTGAATTCGTGTCACGGAGCTACCGGTTGGGCTCACACCGACTTCAACGTCTCAGAACACCCACAGGGCACTCGTAACTCTTCAATTACCAGCCTCACTCTGAGGAACGCTTAACTTGAGTACAAAACTTTCTATTTCAAATGACTTATAGTCTGTTTGATAAGGAAATTATCCTCTTTGCTTGTCCCAATCCTACGATAAAAGAGGCTGTTTCTGTATAAATTACCTCCATGGATGAGAGGATCGTCAAAATACTTAGATGACGAGTTTTTCACAGGATACAACACTGACTCTTTAGCTGCTGAGGAATCAAATTATTTCTGTGCATAATTTAAATAGCTACTGATCACACACACACACACACACACACACACACACACACACACACACTCTCACACACACAAAAAGTAAGGCGTAGTTTTATATGAAAAGCGAGGGAGGAAAAAACATGTCCAGTAGATTTTAATCTGCAGCAGTTGCAGCCTGTTTGCACACTGCTGATGAATATAATACTAAAAACAAACATTTATGTAAAGCAGCGTACGTTGGCAGTAAATCTCATTTTGAAGAGAGGCTTGGTATTCCAGACTTGGCTCCCCTAAGATCCAGGGATGACTTTCATTTAGTCTCACCTCTCCATCCAACTGGGGTCACCCCTGTTGGTATAGCAAGCACAGCAGTCACATTGCTCCACCATGCGCACAGATTGCTTACTAGAACCGCCTGGAACCTTTCATATTTCCCAGTCAGCATTTTTACAGGATAATTTTGGCAGCCTTTAAGGATATCGCTGCCTTAATAGAGGATAAAAATAAACGGGTGGTGCAAGGGCTATATCAGGCTGGTATAATCTTGTATCCTATACTGTGGAGCTAAACGTCTGGCTTTGGCTTCATTCAATGAGATTAAACTTCCCCCCAGTTGATTCCAAAAGACCATTTGTCCTATTTTTAAAACTAGAAAGAGCGTTTTGAGCCAAGTATATCTAAAAACGCCAGTTAAATTGATTAAAATACTATGGTGTAAATGGAATTATAGAGCAGCATCTAAGAATGTCTTTGGTCTATATCCCATTGAGTGAGTCTGGTCAGCAGATTTCTATAGATAGTTTGTCAGATTCAGGTTGTATTTGTACATGTGTGCGCACCTTGATGTGTACTGTATGTGTGCCTCTCGGCGTGTGCATACATATACATGTGTTTGTGTGCGTGTGAGTGCTGTATGAGCATATTGGTATGGGTCTGTGCAGTTATAGCTGTGACTGTCTTCTGTATAAGAACGCTTGTAAAAATGTCTCAAAGAAGGAAACAGCTTAATTCAATCAGCGCGACCGCTTTTAAGACCACAAGGGAGCTGGCTAATGGTGTTAGAAACTTGAAAAGTTGGAAAAATAAGCTTGAGGAAGTTCTCACTACCTGGGAAAGAAGTCTGTTCCTTGAGGCTTTCCTATACTGTATGATAGTAAAAGCTCCACTCTTCGGGACCTTGTTGCTTCTCTGTGAGCTCAAATGCTGGATTTTAGTTTGTGCTCCTCCCATGAGGGGCAACGCTTTGCAGAAGTTAGAGGAGGGTTATATGAAGTTCAGTGGAAATGTACACCCCCCTCCCCCCTCGAGTACTCAGCCAACTTTTTAATAAAAGACAGGAATATGGATCGTGATGTTCTGCAGTAGCATGTTTGGAAGTGAGAGGATGGGGAGTTGGAAAATATACAGGTTTGGTTAAATGTGAAAAAAGAAACCCCTCTTCTAAATAGGCATCCTGTGGGCATTCCCCTTTCAGAAATTATGAGAAGTAGACAAATGTTATGCCAGAATCTCGAGAAAACATGACAGTGTGTGTCTACGACTGTGAGGTGCAGTGAAAAACTGTGGGTCTACTGTATGAGGCATGCACCTCGTTTGTTTTATGTGCCCTTCCCCCTTCTCCGACATTCACCCCCATTAATTCCATGATTGTGTCTTCCTCTCATTTTCTCCCTCGTTATGCATTTAATGTTTCCAATTTGCCGTCATCACAGAAAAACTCCACAAGAAGCTATAAATTCTTTTCTAATTCCAAATAATTAGGATTACACGGACCAGTGGTTTTCAATCAGTGAGATCATCTCAGTGATAGATGGTAGGATAACTGGTCATTGCCGAGACATAAATATTGTGTCGTTCAATTAATCTGGTCTAATGAGGTGTCAAAGCTGCCACTCATCCATCAAATACAATTAGGAATAAACACATATGCATGGAGATGGGTAATTAATAATTAGCAAAGCAAAGAAAACAGTATTGGTTTCAGCAGCCACATTCACAGAGCAATTTACCACAGCTCTTTCTCCATTCAATTTTTCAAGTGAGTGAGACAATGCCACATCAAAGGAATTTTAATCAATTTTTACCCATTTTCGTGTCTGATGTTTTCTACGCTCGCTGATTCAGCCAAGACGTGTGTCACTTTAGAAAACTGTTACGAACCTTAAAGAGGCAGCTCCGAAGCACGTTAAATGACAGTTTAACCTTAAAAAATCGAAATCTAGGTGCCTTTCATGCAAATGAACTAAAACTAGACCTGGAAACCAGAGCACACTTTTAGTAAGAGTGCTCCTATAACGTGATGAATAGAGTTCTTTTCTGGACTGAAAAAAGAGGAAAACATTTATTCTAGATCTTGGGAATTGGGTACTGTCATCAACAGTTTGTCTTCATCTCTCTCTAAAGCCCACAAGGCTCATTGTCCTAAAAAAGACATTTCAGTTCATTTCTTCCATTTTCGGAGGGCAGTCAAGCATCCTGAAGTGCATTGCAATTAAAGTGCATTGCAGGGATGAGACCTCCAGTATGAAAATATTGTTTTTTTTCCTGTCGAGTACAAAACATATTGCTCCAGTCGCCAGACGCTTTCATCAGAATCCGTCACACAAAGGTGGAAATATGTGTGACCCACTCGTGTCATCTCTCAGACAAAGGTCCTTCTTATTAAACCGCTCTGTGGCACCAAAGTCGACACCTGTCAAACAGGAGCAACAGAGCAGTTTGCCTTTGACAGGGTACAGTTACAAGACTTCCCCTGCACACACTTTGCCTGCACTGGTCATGTTTGCTGAAACCTGTGAGGAACACAACAAATTTGTCTCCTAGTATAAGCAAATATGTGCTATTTTTAATGTAGTATTAGGACAACAGATGTTATAAAACCTCATAACATTCAAAAGACATGTCCACTGTCCCCTTTTTTTTAAACTGGAAACTCAGACAACACACTATCAGACAAATCAAAGGGACAGTTCTCTAGCAGAATTATGGACTGAACAATATTTATGTTTATGTTTTAATCTCTCACCTACTGATTCATTTACCTAATGACAATCAATACAAAGTTTAACGATGTATTAACATACAGTACAGCCCTGTGGTGTCCTAGATGATGAAAAAGAAGTCAGTGGTGTTGTCGTCCTTATGTAAGAGTCTACACAACAGCCCAGAGACACCACGACGGTTCAGTTCAGCAGCAAAGAGACAATTACCCAGTGGCATTGGGGCGAAAGACAGGAGGAAAATCAATACATAATTTTAGCATTTGAGAGGGTGTTTCCTTCAACTGAGTCAATGTCTCAATTCACCAGTGTGAGTTAGTTGTTGTTTGAGTTAATCTCTGTTTGCATTTCCTATTGTACAATGAAAGTGTTAATAAATAAGGGTTTACTTTTAATCCCTTTACCTGTTGTGGGTTATGTAAGACAGTTTCAAGTGGGTGAATGCAAATGCAGTGGGAATTTGAATCTATTGAATGTGAAGTCTAGCATTACTAAGAACTGACAGCACACTGCCATGAATTTTGAGTCTAAAAAAGCTGATTCTAAATTCACAAAAAAGGTTATACAGACACCTCTGTGCATCTCTGTGAGTGGCATATTTGTGAGATATTCACTTCACCTGACCCTGGGTTACGTGTCTGAGAAGAATTTCATCTAGGCCTAACGGCACAGGAGTGTGGTGTAAGTTCACACAGAGTTTACAGCTACCACACAATACCATTTTGTACCCTTGTCACACTCTGTTATGCAGGCGGGCAGATGGGCAACCCCTGCCTACCCAGCACCAAGATGCCATGGTTAAGTGACAGCAGCCAGACACAGAAATGAAACAAATCAATAGTGGCGTCTCTTATGGAGAAGACCGAACCACAGCACAACATGATAATGACCACAAATCCACTCAAGCGTTGAGGCTACCCCCAGAGAGGCACTTCTTTAAATGAATGTAGGTTAGTGTGATTGACTAATCGCCTACTAAATTAGAAAAGACAATATCATACTGCTTTGTGCTGCTTCTAAGAGCTCTGTCTGCTCTGACTCATAGGAGCACCTATGGCCCATGATGATTGTTAAACATAATGGTACACCTTCTTCCATAACCTGGCAATTATAACGCCTGCATAAACTTCAGGCATTATCTCCTTAGAAAATAGTAAAAGACCCATTTCTAGGATTAGATATGGCTAACTTTCATGTTGTGGATTTGAATATGAAAAGGAGACTGGTGGGGAGTGCAGGGAGCCCAAGGGACCCAATCACAGACTTCCTCTAAAATGTTAATCGTTTGGCTAATTGAAGGTATGTTCTTTGTCGGCTCTGCGTTTTGGAGAGTCCCTTCTATGGACCGAGCGAGCACAAGGTAGCAGGGCTTTCAGATGTTATTGTATTTGACTGCTGCTGCACCGGGGTGCCAGTGGATTTAGGTGCTTTTAAGATAAGTTACGGGGACACGCACGCCCACAGACATGCATGGGGATACACGCAAACCTGCATGTATACACACCCACCCACCCACCAACCCACACACACACACACACTAACACATGTACATGCAAACCATTTGCATTTCAAAAGAGCATAATTGCCCGGGGCGGTGGCAGGGGGAGTTTTGCCTCAGGATTCCCCGAGAGCGCCTGTGAAGTTAACGAATCATGAGTCTAGACTCAGCCGAAGCTCCTCTTTCACAAAAGCATATTCACACCAACATCCTCCTGAGTAATAGTCAGGTAGAGTACAGTCATACACCGTTACACAGACAACTGATTTACTCCTTGTGGCAGTACCCCCCCTGAAAACGTCTTTGTAAAAAGACTTTCAAGGATAATTTTTTATTGTTTAAAATGTTAAGCTCAGTCATTTTATGTATATTTCACATTGAAGCTGACCAGCACTATGATTAAATGCACAACACAATTTGAGGTGTTTACATGCACTGCAATAACCTGGTTCCTTTGAAGATCGCATTTACATGCAGTTGGTCAGTGACCAGATATCAGACTTTTCCTCACAATATCTCTAAAATCAAAGCCAATATCTTAAGGTTGGCTTTAGATAAGAATGACAAGTTTGTATAACTTCTGAATTATACGAATAATGTAACGTTCAGGCATGGAAACAGACATACTTACACGTATTTATTTTGGTTGCAGTTTTAGTCAAGGGTTTTATTGTAATTATTCTGGATACAGCTATGAGTAATGGTCTTTCCTTTCATCCCTCCACACTGCCGTCACAGCGATACTTTCCCTGTGCTGTGTCTTTGTCAAGGACATTGTGAAAACCCTTTTGGAAACCCTGTTCAGTGTACGGCCAAGAAATCAGTTTATTTCATCAAAACTCAATCAGTGTTAAACAGGTTTCTATTAATCCTCTTGTACAATGTTGCTACTGTTACCACTGGGAAGATAACATTGGGCACCAAAACACCCCAATGTGGTTTACAGAATATTCTTTTTATGCAAGATTTTACAACTGCAACAATAATTTGTTCATCTGCCTCCACACTTCGGAGGGAAAAAATAGGATTAGCACAATGCTTCATGGTTTTTCTACTGTACAACATAATCTAACTAGAATGTGCGCTTAAGTATTGGAGCCACAAATCTTATTAATATTATAAAGCTGCTATTGGCTTATATCAGCATGTCGGTTGTGATAAAAAATTGTAGTATAGAAAGGCAAAGGATATGTTTTAGGTCAATTAAAAACAGTGTCACGATAGTATAGTTTGTCCACCAGAGAGCAATGACAAGGTTATTCATCGACTGTTAAATATCGGACTTAATACATATCTTGGTCACAATTGGTTAATAACCAATTATAATGGATGTTTGTTTATGTCATGCATTTATATAAAGACATAATTGGGCATTTTATCATTATCATATTTTTCAACTCAATTATCGGAATCCACCAGTTTCGTTTTGTTTGTTGCTGCTTCTTGTCTGATTCTCAGGGGATTGTAGATGAATTTAGTCCATAAATCTGTTTATCTGTTAATCTGATAACATGACTGACAGACAGAAACGTTACTGAATGAAACGTGCTTCTTATTAACGGAAGTGCCACAGGTCAAGCAGCTAAATCAAGTCCTGGACAACAGATATTTTGGGCGCCAGACGGAACTCTTTTACTGATCAGGAGCTATGGTGTGTGATTCTGCAGATGTTTGTTGAATAAGACTTTGCATTAAATCAGTAATTTGTTTGTCCAGTCTTCTGTCTTTCACCTTATCTCTTAGTTTTTATTTGTTGACAAAAAGTGTAATACAATACAGTTCTCATTTTCAGAGGTTACTTTTGATTTAGTTTTGGTCTAATTCTTATGGTAAAAAATAGGTTATCAACAAATATTTCTTATTATAGTTTCATTGACAATATGAAGACTGCATTGCATCAATGCAAAGGGTTAAAAAAACAAAAATCTAGGTGCTGGGGACAGTCAGGGAGCAATAGAGGAAGCCGAAGTGATGCTGAGTCTGGCACTACATGGACTGCAGTCAACTGAAAGGTAAGCTGCCTCGTTGCTGGGAAGACTGATGGCCTGGCAGAAGTGTTATTTGTCTTGTATTGCTGGGTGAGCCCTCACGTCCACTCAGGAAGAGATGAAAGAGGGACGGACGGTCTGTCTGGGAGAAGTGCTAGCAATGTGGTGGAGGACAATCTGTCCCCAGCAGTCATCACTTAACTGAGCCCAGAGCTGAACCACTCTTACTCAATGAGAACCTCACCAGACTTAAATGGGAGCGCTGGGCAGAGCCAGAAACAGACATGATTAAAAATATGCATGAAATGAAATGAAATGCAAATCCTTCACTCTTTTACTTTAGTATTGAGTTCAAAAATCTGAATGTAGGACAACAGACACAATTCAACAAAATATGAATCACTAGTGTACAAAATTAGAAGACGGAATATTGAAGATGATAAACTACATTTACTCGTATTCTGTCATTCTCACAAATACTCATATTTTTTGAGTGTTCCACCCCATGTTGACACCCGTGTGTCTCACAAAATAACACATAAACACACTTTAGTATCTAATAGGAACTGGCATTGCATGTGGAGGTGAAGGACGTGCAGAGGGGCAGCCCTGTCTCATGACACAATAAATGACTGTGATACAGGTTCCAGCAAAAACAAGGACTGCTTTTCAATTCCACCTCTTTTACCCGGATGAATGATGAACCCTAGGTAAGAGGTGCAGTGTTTTGGTATTAATATACATCAGGGGCCAGAGCGCCACACTAAATCAGGAGCTCCAGTGCATTTGTTATTCTAATGACAAGCAATAGCCACGTTCGGGGCTGTGTGGAGTCGGGAAATTCTAAACTGTAAGAGGTAGTAAACTAAAACAGACTAAAAGTAGTAAAAGGAAAAAAGGAAAGGTCTCAAGGAGGAATGACTTGGTGACTGGGACTTGGTCATTTTAGTCATTACTGTATGGTGTTTAATGTGTTTAAGAGAAGGCTTTTTAAATCAATCAACTAAAAATAGAAAAGATTGCAGATACTTTAAGGACCTGTAAAGCTGAAGTACAATGTTATACTAATCTACACAAATAACACACAGAAGCAATCTCTTTGAGTGCTAAAATTAAAAATATATCCCAGATAAAGCCACATTTCAAATCAAGGTAAGTCACTTTTTAAAATCACATTAAAAGGCTCTTAACTTCAAATCACTTTTATTCATCTCCGAGGTGTTTTAACCAACCGCTGCTCGTCTGACCCGATAGATCATAAATCAGCTTTCAGAAGAAGATCGAGTGAAAAGGAGAAAAGATGGACGATTCTGGTGAACTCTCCAGATTGAATAATCAATACTGACAAAAATAAATGGCTTGACTATTTATCAAAGTCTGTGGTCAGCGCTAGAGCAGAATTCCAGTAATGTATATTTCATACACTTTTATACACATTGATTACCTGCCCTGTAGTTTGTAAATTACGTGTCTATTGATCTGCTCATCATACAGCTGTGGCTTTTACTGTCGGCCATTTGTGCCACTGATAAAGAGACCAAGAGTGAACTCGAATATAAATCTTGAGCCATTTTCTGCCAACATCACGAGGTCTTATCAGGTAAAACAGCTTATTTAAGGAAGTAACATTTCCATGTCATCATCAACAGCAACTTATTATTAAATTACTTAAGAAATAAAAGTTGTTTTCAAGAGAAGCATTTAAAGACTGTTAGTTTAAAAACTGTTCATTATTCATTCATTGTTGCACATGTGAATGAAGGTTGAGGCTTTATCGTACCAATATTAGAGTAACGTTTTTTACTGACTTAAAATCACAAGACAAAAAAGCATCACAAAGTGATTCCTGAGCCTAAAGTCACAGATATTGATTAAAGGTGATAAATCAAACACAAAGAAATACCAGTGGGAGTCAGAGCGACCATTTATTCTCATTATCTGATCATATATGTAAATTCCATAGGGAGAAAGAAGTCAGAAGATGAACAGGAGTGTCCCTGTGAATCTGAACAGATTACACTCATACAGCCTGAGAGGGAGGGGGAGAGTTAGGGTGGGAGGGGAAAGAGGCACGGTTTGGATCGATGGCGCCAGATCAATGATCAATAGGCCGCTCTCACCAATACACTTCCTGCTGACGCTCAGAGCTCTGGTTACACAGATGAAAATGGGAGGGCAGGGCCAGAGTGTGATGATGATTTATGTTAGCGGGGCAGATGTTTCACTTTGGAGAGAGACTGTCTGACTGAAATGCCTGAATGTCACCGACTGGACAATGAGTGAGTATCCAACATTCATGACAAAGGTCTGCAGGTGATAATAAAACCTGCTGGTTCAAATCATGACTTACAGAAAGTGGAAAAAACTCACAAGGAAATTAATGAGTAGTTTTATCAGCTTTTGAGTGATGTTTTCTCTTTAAAGTAGTCAACAGTTAAGAATGGGGGGGGTAGGATTTATACACTTCAGTGAGCTAAATAGAAGTAAATATACTAAATATTAAACTGGATGCTCAGATAAAATAAAGGAAATTTTTCATCCAACATCCATCACTTTAGTGTAGAATTGGGCACCAGAGAGGTTGAATATTTGACAAAGATGATGAAGAAGTACTTAAAGGCTTAATTCCGTTTATCTCAAGTAATGGCAAGTAATTTTTTATATTTAAACCAAAGTGAGCTGTTGCAGGCCAAAACCTCTCCTCGGCAGACACTACACTCAGTGAAGAAGATGCAGTAACTGAAGGGGGCAGATAGCAAAAATGATCAAAATCAATATCAAACAGGCCAGGCAACCAAGAGCAAGGCGATATATAATTTCCCTGCAATAACTTGGATGATATTTTATTGTTATAGATTACAAATATACTGTAGCATCTTTATCGCTGTTTGTTATAATATTTTTCCACTGTAGAGGATTTTATTTTCTTGCAAGAAGTGAAAATGTGGATGTATTGCAAGATTTAGGATGAAATACTTGCATAACCAAAACCACATCAATCTGAAATTGACCTAAAACCAGACATTTCTCCTGTGGAGTCATTTTCAACCACAAACAAAAGGCATATTTAGTACTTTACTAACTCCATTTGAGTCTGAACTTTTACAGAACTGTATTAAAACTCACTGAGTGCCACTATAAACATTATATTTCTTCTTTTTAAAACTAGATGTAGATTTCAAAGAAGTACAGCAAAATAAATGGCCTTTTAATTTAATCCATTTTGGTTGACATGAGCTTTAAGCATACACATTTCACAGAACCATCAGTGGCAACAAGTGAACACCATGTACTCCAAAAGAAATTATAATTTCACTTTATTTGATCTCATTTAATGACAATATTTATATATACACATCACTTAATGGGGTAAAGCCAGAAAAGCTTTTTTTTTCTCTGCAATAAAAACCAAAAGTCACCTGTGTCATCTCTGTGTAATACATATTGTGTTACACAAATAATATCACTGCATGTGTGAACTGGTGTCATTCACTGTTTTTAAAGTGTAGTTCATGTCCCCTCAACAAAACACTTTTGGTCCTGGTTTACACAGTTGAACAGTGAATGACAGAAGCACACACTGACATCCCCGTGCACATACACAGAGGTGAACATGAATCACATGCGCACACACTCAGACACACAAATGAGAGCCTCGAATCGACCTGTCAGTCACCCATGCCTCTCACAGCCAAGGTCTAGTGACAACTGTTAAATCAGAGCACGCCTTCATCCCTGCCATGGCTAATGCTGTTAGCTGTAGAGCTTGATCTTGGCTAACACATCCTGGGTAACTCTAATTACCCCCCGAAAGAGTCCCGCTCCTCCCCCTGCCCACATGGTGCTCAGCTCCGCATCGTGGTGGGGAGAGAAGGCCAGGCGAGAGCATAAAGCACCACACACCATCACTGAACACTTTCTATTTCTTGTGAATTTCATAGTACAGCGCTAAACTTTCCTCCTGAGCTTTAGTCCATGTCTCTAACCTCTGTAATGGAGTGGAGCTCAATAAAGATGTGACACTCCCCTTCCCCCTCCAGATCCCACCTTAAGTTACTCTATGCAACTGTGTCCGCCCGACTCTTAGCCGTGGTAAATTGGGTTAACGCTCACTAAGTGTCCCATCGTTAGCGTTGTTAATTGACTACTGCGTGTGATAATTAACAGGGAGCGGACTGCCTACCTCGCTAATCTTATTTAGGTCATTTGCATTTAAAATGGTTTTGGTCTCTGGCAAGTTGAAAAAAAAAGAAAACACACTCTTGGAAATCATCCTTGATGGGTGAGTTGAACTGAACAGCCACTTCACATAAAAGCCTGTGAAATTGAGGTTGAGTGTGTTCTGTGTGAAATGTCGTGGTCCAAAACTGTGCTTTTCAAACTACTTTCTACACAGAACAGTGTAGAAAAAAATCTTAATATAAAAACATGCAAGAATTGTCATTACAGCATCAAAATAAAACACAGACTTGCTGATATGAAGTTCTGTAAACTACACCTGTGTTTACCAAAGGCATGTTGTCCCATAAGTTCATCTCATCTCATTTCTCTTACTAACTAGTGTTGTGAACTCTTAATGTATGAAGGTTGATTTTGTTGTCGTGCTGTGATACCTCCAGATGAATGTTTCCTTTGTTGAAGCACCTTCTGTCCTATTTTGGCAATGACACGAGCGCTCGGTAGCTACAGGGGAGACACACGACTGAGCACTCCTCCTGATTCACACAAGCATTAACACAGCACATTAGCTCTGCGGAGTAGTGGGAATGAAAGATGGGCTAACACCGCTGCCCCAGGCAAAGTGAAGACGTACACTAAAGCCAGCTGCCATCTATTATGGATAGCCAGTGCCGACCCCCACTGTTGGTGTTACAGGGGTGACAGTGCTGTCCTTGCCGAGGCGTTGACCTTCCTTGGTGGGGAGAGGGCGCTGGGCAGATTAAAAGTGGACTGGCTCACCATGCAGTCCAGGCGTGCCCCTGATGTTCTGCCCAGATGGTAACCACACACACTCTTGAACACACACTAGCAAATACATACACACACACACACATCCTGCTGCATCCTGGGATGGCAGATGTGGGGTACGAACACAGCCGCTCCTCAGGGCGTCACAGCCTTCAGAGTCTATATAGTTTACCTCTACAATCCTCCCCCACCCCCCCACCCCCCACACACACACATTGGCAAAGCAACATGTGCGCACACACACCACATGCAGTTGTCAGAGGTCTAACCAACCCTCACCTCCTCCACTCTCCTTCTGAGTGTTTCTCCATCACTTAATTCTGGCTGTATGTATGTGAATCATCCATCACTCACTCAATCAGTCCATTGAATTTCATTTAGTGCGGTGTTACACAGGGCATGTGATTGATTCACTGGTACCTTTTCACTGAAGCTTGAATGACACACAATGCTGGTTTGCAGACGCTCACACACATGCACGCATACACACGTTTCGCTTGCTTATACCCTGCTGCACTGGGTCTTCGTTGCCAGGGGGGAGAGTTGGGTGCCCATGCTGCCAAAGAAGACCCCTTTGAGATTTACTCAAGGTCGCCATGTCCAGCTGGCTGTGCCAACATCTGTTCAGAATGGCCTCAAGACTGGCATGAGTGAGGCCCGTCTACGCTGCTTGACCTTGGATCAACGGCCACATTTGGAAAAATTACCGTTACCACAATTACTGCTAGCTGAGGTTTTATAAAGTCCATACATATCAAACATTTTTATTATTGACTGTAACCAAAACCTAAGTTTTATGATTTAGTATGAGAGAGTTGAGAAAATTTAAAATAACTTTATTCATAGTAGATGTACCAATAAATCAGCCAGACTGATATATAATATAAGCTGATGCCGATATATCAGCTTTCGTTGGCTGATAACTCTAATATCAGTACAAAAATGCCTTAGAAATAACATTGTTTGTACATCAGAATGGATTTTTACACGGTAATATGTCACACTCTGTGTGTATCTGGGTCACAATTCTTTAAAATAAAAAAATTTAAATTAAGGGATCTATATCAAGATTCTTGTTAAAATTATATCATCATATACATCAAAAATCCAGTATCGAGCTCTAATTCGTAAAGCACATTTCTAAAACATGTTAAACATGCAGGGTAGATTAAACTGTCAAAATAAAGAGTTGTGCAACTAATGACTGACTAAGAACAGTTATAGCAGTTTAAACAAGAAAAGGTTAAAACGTGGCTATCATTTCCCAGATTTAGTGGACGATAAACATAATTTTTGATGTATTTCTGACTCAACTGCTCTGCACCAAAGCCCGACTCTCAATCAACTATGATTTCATGGTTAGAAGTGAGTGGTTTCCCGTTTAGGAAGTAATCTCGAAGTTATTTCTGAGTTGAGAGGAGTTGGGTAGAAAGAAGAGAAACTGTGAACACCTGTAACATCCAGTATTCATGTCAGAGAGTACAGGTGAGTATCATCTGCATAACAAGAGAGACATATTATAACTGTATGCTGCTGGAAGGACATTTAATGACATATTATAGCACACAGCATGATTCAGACATGTTCAGAAGTATTTCAGCATAGCTTACGTGGTTTGATAACAATAATTTATAACATTGAATAGAAGATAAGAGGTTTTATTATAAAGCTACTATGAAAATATGGATGTGTCAAATGAATTGCTCAACATTTCAAATTTTATATATTCTGCTGCATAAGGTCTTTTTCTTTTTTATAAAAATGTGTAATACTAGTAATTTTGCAGTGAATCTCTGGAATGAAGCAAATTGATATTTCCTGCATCATAAACTCTACGTTTGAGCTTCATCTCTTGTCCCACTTCACGGTGGCAGCAAGTTTCTGAAAGGCAAATGACATTTATTCATCTCCGCATCAGTAAGTGTAGTGTTAGTAGACAGAAAAATGATTGACCGCTACCAACACTTTCCTTGTTTTAATTCTTCATGGAGGTTGTTCTCTGCCAGCAAGGCTATCGATTTTTCTATCAAATACGAAAACAGGCATTGTGGAGAGGCCACAAAGGTCAGTGTGAATTAGAGGTGTGTGCGTGTGTGTGTGTGTGTGTGTATGTGTGTGTATGAGGGCGTCCCCTCCTCCTCCCCTACATCCTCATTGTCACTCCCCAAAGGCCTCTCTGTTAAATTGGCTGACAGATAATAAGATCATATAGGAGAGTACAGACACAGAGACCTTTGTCCCACAATCCAACAGTCTTACGTCTGCTGAAGCTCCTTGTCGGCATCACAAATACTGCACAGACGGTACAGCACGGACAAATTCAGCTGAAACTTTGATAGATTTTTGTTTCGGTGAATCAAACATCTCTGGATTTATTTTGAATGAAACTGCTGAGGTTAAGCCTTTTTCTTTTTAACTGGCAAAGTGACACACTGGTAAAAAAGTATTTTGTCACAACCTGACAAATATTTGATATTAATATTCATTATCAAGCCATGTTTCACTTAATTTTTCATGTCCTTTATAGCAAACACCATCTGACCATGTTCATATTCATGAGATCAGAACTTATACAGTACAGTACGCAATATTAGTACAGGGCAACTTGATTTCCAGAGACCAATAAAGCTTTGTCATGGGACGGTTTGGCATTTCTAATATGCAGAAAAATGTTCTCCACATGGTGAATTTGACAAATACTAAAACTTTACTTTCTATTCTCTACTCAGATGATGGTGGTAGTAGTGTGGTTTGCGAACCACCATTGGGATTAAAAGCATGATGAAGGAGAGAGTTACCTTTTTTTTAACTTAACATCTTTTGTTTTTGTCATTTGTCTACATCAGTCAAACTAATAGCACTTTGTCATCTGCTTGTGGTCCCAGTATTTATATTAGCTGCTCACGCTTTCTAATTATCTCTAAATCTCTTTGCTAAAATCCCAAATGGGCAAATTCTATTCAACCTCTTATCTGCTTTACATTTATCTATAGTATTCATATTGAGATGTGCAGCTCTCCTTTCCCCCACAACACCCCTCAATACATCCCCATAGCATGTCCTCGGGCCTTCTGCCCCAAGGGCTCATGGGATACGAATACTCCCTGGGGCTGCCGTTTTCACAGCCTGCGAGAGAAGCACTCGAGAGAGAAGGAGAGAGAACAGGAGAGAGGCGGCAGCAGCATTTCTCTGTTTGCTTGATGTCACTATAATGGAAATATGCATAAGTGAGAAAAGGCATAGTGGGCCTTTGGGGCCCAAGAAGTACAAATATTTTAATAACAAACACTTTCAGTGTTTGCCTCCTGTAAAGGCACCTGGGTATTATTTCACATTGAATGCAGTCAGTCAGCGCCGGATTCTGTATGCATAAAGATATAGATGTTTTCTTCTTTCACTGGAAGTGATTTTCATGCTGTGGAAAGTTTTCCTGGTGATATGTCCTTTGGAGAACTGTCATTAATCAAAAGTCAAAGTCACCTCAGATCTCACATTAGAATAGACCAGTTTAGCTTCGGCTGAAATTGCAGCTGACCCCTTTTGCCCTGAGCACTTATTCAAAATCAGCAACACGGCCATAGGGGGCTAAAACAACTAAATTGAGTGAGGTTGCAAGAAGCTAGTAAGAGTACTGAGGGAAAATACCCAATAAAGCAATGCCAACTGGCAATCTCAAGGGTTTCCTTGAGCTTTTTAATGTCCTGATGGGTGACTTATAGCTTGGTGTACGCTATAAATGACAAAGGAGTTATACTGTAGAGAATAAACAAAAATGACATAAAAGGTGGTGTTGTGCCAAAATAGTAACCTGTCCAGTGTGAAGGTGGTCAAAAATATAATCTGACAAAAGGTGGCAACCTCCAGCTTCACAAGGAAAAGTTGCTCCTGGCATTGAAACAACAAACCCAAAACAAACTACAAATATTAAAGATGAAACTGTGCCATTTACAGTAATTGTTTTTAGAAAACTTCAATCGACAGTACTGTACTACTAAAGTTTTGTGTGTGCTGTCCAAAACAGGAATGTTTGGCCCAAACTTCTTTTCAACAGCCAGTGTGTCGGTGATATAACAGCAGAAAATACAGAATACCAAACACATTTAGAGAACATACTGTAAATGGGGAAAACAGCTTCAACGAACACACTGCTACGAGTATCAGTGAGTCTGAGTTTTTGCAGCCTATTTAAATGGATTTGCATTTCAATTTTAGTTTTTTTCTTGAATATTCTTGAATTTTTGTTATTCTTGCATCAGAATTTCTCTCAATACCTGAAAAGTACTCAGTCACAGTCAAATAAAGGCCTTGATATTTCTGTCTGTATTCAGTGTGTTTAAGATTGGTAAAAAGAAAAGAAAATACAGTTTGGCTGAACAAGTTAGACTCCCTTCTTGGATTTTCATAATGAGCTGTCAGTCATTTCTCAGTGCCCAACAACTTTCATCTGCCCTGATTCCTCCGAACCTCCCCCATTTATCACTCCTTTCTCTCTTCTGCGACACACTCCTCTGACGCCCTGTGTCGTTTATCACGTCCGGTGGAATAGAGTTTCTCCAGCTGTCAATTTAGGAAATGGAGTGACGAGCAAGACCCCTGGGACCCCGCACTAATCTCAGACTGCAATGTTACGGAAAATGATGTACATCTCCAGTAGCCAGTTACACTCGCATCCGTGGGAGCACATGTGCACATCAATTACCTGTCCTCACCCAATATTCATCCCGTCAGTAAACAAACAACTAATCAAACACTGCAGCAGGGCAAAGGGCAACCCGACTTACATTTACATTTTTAGGTATTTAGCAGACGCTTTTATCCAAAGAAACTTACAAGTGAGGAGGTGATTGGGGTTAAACCCATGACCTTCAGGTTGATAGGCACGCAGTTGTACCTCTTAGCCACCACACCTCCCACTTACTTATCTCTTGTGTTGTTATGGCACATGGTTGCACATTTTCCTCCTGCGTAGCAAAATTATACCCAAAGGCTCTGCTCTACTTTATACAGCTGCCCTTTCACCTCAGTGGCGTTCGATAAACTACTACCTGCCCCGGGGTTTTAGCGGTCAGTGATGCTGTTGCTGTCAGAGGCCGCGGTAAAAAATACAAGTGTCACACAGTTATGCGTCCCATGGGGAACAGATATCATAGTCGGTTACATGACAGGTGTTGCGGATGAGCAGTGAGTGAGACCTCTGCTCATCCCTCTGCTGACGGGTTAAGGCGGCAGAAGACGGTAAATGCATGCTACTCCACCGCTGAACGCATAAACACCTCAGGTCGACTGATAACAGAATTCTGGTCTTGTTATGTTGGAAAATGTGAGGCGGAGGTCTGCGGATAATGACCAAGTTTTTCTTTTCACTGTCTGCAAAACTCTTAATGTACGTCATGAATTTATTTTATGCACATTCATATGATGCACAAGTTTGTCTTCTGCTTTCTAATGCCAATGCACCTACGACACAAATACTGTAATACTGCATGAAGACGTTACTGGCTCCACCACAATGTGAGGTTGTGTGAAACAATATTCTAAAGGCCAAAGTACAGCAGTTATTCTGTTGGCCGACCACTTGTAATCACCCTTGTGGTTTAAAAGGTCGAGAGGTCAGGGGTTATGGGAGATAAGGACCCTAGGGACTGTCATAAAACACTTGCGACACTTCAGCCCTCGTTTGTCATGCCAGAGCTCGATATCACTCATTCATCTTGGTTAGGAAAGTCTTTTCCTTTAATAGACATCTTACGTCATAATCCTGCATTGTGGCCACAGTCTGCACTCTCTAAGACAAGTTTTCAGATTTTATTTCTAGAGTTATGTTTAGTGCACGAGGGTGTATTTTTGAACCCCATGAAAAAGAAAGATTGCTTGACTTGCCACAGTTTCAGACAAATGTGTGTGTTTATATGTCAGTGTGTCAAGAAAGATCCTACATAAATCTACAGAAGCTTTATTTAGAATCATTCTCCCTGGCCCGATTCTTACAGTAAAGTAAGTTTGAGGTTTTCAAAGTCAAAACACACTTCCTCAGATTGGGTGGTAACAGTGACTGCTCGCCCTCATCCACATCTGCATTTCATGTTTCTGAATTTACCAGCGCAGAAAGGAACAATCAAAACGGCCGACAAAACAAATAAGATTCCCTTACATTAGGCAACCGTGTAATCACATTTCCCATGTTGTCTCTTTCCCTATATGCTACATCTTGTCCAAACTGGAGCCAGAATGTAGGCGCTGCATCAGGAGGGTCACAGTGCAGCCTGGTGCAGGCCTCCCTCCGTTAGCTCTGCATACAGAGACACTCGCTCCCGCTGAGACATCTCATTTAGTGCATCTGCAAACAACATTACAGGTAACGCTTTAGGAGATGTCTTGCAAGCATTAATCCCATTTGTGTCCTAACCCATTTCAAATGTGCATGCTGCTGCACTCATGAAATGAGAGAGAGACGAGTCAGCGATCAAATGGATGCAACACAAACATTTCCAAGGACTTCAGTGGAAACACAAAGGAAATGTCATCACTAAGAGGATCTGCATTCAACGAAAAGAAAAGAAACTGGTGGTTTAAAAATGAGCAATGAGATGTTGATTTAATAAAGCATATATGTGGGAATCAGGAACCAAAAGGCTCTTTAGGTTATAAGAAGACAGAAATAATGTCTAATAAATCATAAAGTATGTAGTATTTTGTACAGAAACACTGAGCATGTAAGCTATGGCATCTTTCTGAATATGTAACCACATCATGTGCAAAAAATCTTAAAATGAAACAGTAACAGCAGCCGGAGGTGACACAGCTGACATAGCTGTATCATCCTTCTTAAAATACTTTAAATAAATTGCTACTCCTAATTAAATAAATGTTTCCAAATCCATGCAATTAATTTGAAATGGCAGTAATCTAATGAAATTGAGTGCCACTACATTTTCAATTCGGCAGGTTTGTGCATGAGAGTTAAACAATCATCACGATCAAGAGAAGATAATATGCACATCCCTCAGCAGGTGGTGGTTTGAGAAATACGACAAATAAACAAAGAGCCCCGTACACTTTCTGCCCCCGCCTTGTTTACTTCACATCATATTGAGTTTAGAGTTGCTAAAAACTGACTGGAATAAGAGCCACTATGCTCAAAAAATTTAAAAGTTGAGGTTCTTCTGTTTATCAAATGATTTAGACTCACGAAACCATGACCACAACTCTTAAGAGCTTAAATCCAGGTGTGAATGAAGTGACTTGTGAAGAGAAAAACTTAAACTTAACAAAACCGTAAAGAAAGACATGCAAGCAAAGGACACAGCATGCATAGCAGAAAGCATGAATAAGTATTAAATGCTGCCTGTAGTTAAATACTACCCTCTAGTGGGTGTTACGTTGCTGGATCTCTAGTCATGAGCCAACAAGAGGAAACAGAGGCTGCATTTTATTACCTAAAAGGGACGAAGATTCTTTAAAAGATTTTCTTGACTTCCTTCTTATCTTAACCTCAAATACAATTCAGAACAAACACAGAAATCAGAAATATGATAATTGCTAAGGTTTATGAGTTTGTCTCTAATCGTTAATAATCTGAATGCACACAAGCAAATGACGTCGATCTGCACAGAATTTCAAAATGACTTCACGAATAGGTGAAGTGAATTAGGCGAGATAAAAGCAAAAACCCACTGATGGAAGAACAGTCACGTCATAAATATTTGCCGCGCTGGAAATGAATGTTTCTCCTGTGATTCTGATTTTACAGTTTTGTTCGGCAAGGCGCAAGCTAAAAGTTCAGCAGTTCATTCAAAAGGTCATACGATATAACGTACAAAGGACAGGAGGAGGGCAAAACATGGTGCCAAGTCTGACCTGCTGAAATTAGGGTGGGGCTGCAAAATAATTTTTGGCAGTTACTTTGATAATCGAATAATTGTTATAGTCATTTTTAAAACAACACCAAACATCTTCAGGTTCCAGCTTTTCAGATGTGAGAACATGCTGTTTAAACATCTTTAAGTGTGATACTGACAGTCAGTCAAAACAAGCAAATTAAAGACAAACTGATTGTCATTTTTTTTTACTATTTTAAAACATTTCATAGACTAACCTATTAAATCAAGAAAATCATCCACAGATTCTTCTCTTCTCTCCCACTGCACACTTCACTATTTTACCACCGAGTTAAACTACTGTCGGCTGAATGACATACGCCACCCAGTCCTCATCTGAGCCTGCTCTCAGCATTCTCCTCCTTGGTCACGTCCAATTAGCTATCCCCTAAACACTCTCTCTCATTAGGCTAGCCATAATCCACTCATCGTGCCTTGATTTGGCAAATAAATCACACTCTGAGTTCTTTCAGACTCTTTTCCCTCCCTTCCTCCGCCACTGTCTTTTTAAGCTCTCTCCCTCAGCCTCGTTAACCCTGTCCAGAGTTTCTACGGTGACAGTCTCCGCCAGGCCTCCTCATTGGACATGGCAGCCGGCAATTTGCATGCCAGACTATTTCTCTTCATCATTGGGCCTCTTTCTCGCTCTCTCTCATTCTCCCTCTCTCTCTGCCTCTCTCTATGCTAGAAGAATAGAGAATAACTCAGCAACTGACGGCAGACGGCATGCACGTCCTTGTCCTACAAGGTTACGAATCCATTTCATCTGTGCAAGAGGGGAGTGAATTAAAATAAATGATGGCCGGACATTTATTGCATTCTGGGGGTGAAGGAGGGATTGGGGAGGAGAGGCACAAGTTGCAGAGTGAGACTTGTGTCTCATACTGAACCAGCCTGGCATACTGCGTTGGCAGAAGAATGAAGACAATATGAATACAATAGAGTTATCTGACACAGAGCTGACTTCAGTCTTCAGTCTGAGCTGCTGCTCTGGGATCAGACAACGCTCCACGCGTTAGTGTATCCAGCGTTGCACATCACGTACTAGTCAGTGCCAAGACCAAGTCCAAGTTCAAGCTCACCTGACCATCAAATCTTTAGTAGCCAAATTCATATTTTACAGCTGAATATTATTCAGACGTTGAGATTTTCTTCTATTCTTCATATATTACATTTTAAACAGGTTTATTCTCAGAAAGTACAAATATATTTTACTTGTGTGTGTTACTGATAACGCACTTAGAAATATGTGCCTTTTATTGAACATTTAACAAGCACTTTTAGTTTTGGGGGGCATAGTTTAATTTGTACACTTATGGCATATATAGAAAAATAGTGGCATTTTCTATTGAAATATTTTTTGCTTGTAGAGATTATTTTTGTAAGGAGGGACAGTGAATTACATCTACATGAGGAATCGATGTGAATGTGTGCTTAGGATAGGAAACATAAGATTTACACTCGCTACCAAGTTTTGGATCTGACAAAATCTATTAACGTAACGATTCTGAAGTAGGATCAATCACTGATCCTCTACCATTTTATTTTTATCCAGTATAATACTTAGTGTCAGTGGTAATAATGTTGGTGCGGTAAAGGACTATACAAGCAGCGTATTTCCCAACTTTACATTCAGCTTTATTTGATGTTTGCATCCAAATATTTACTAGCTATCTAACTATCTAAGCCTTCACATGATGACGCCTGAAAATAAATCTATAAATGGGTTGTTGTTCTTCTATTAGGCCACTGTTGTTGAACTGCCAGTACAATCAATATATGGATGTCTATTTTGCCCACATTTGGACAGTTACAGGGTTTATAATATTTCTCACCTTGGGATCACTGCTTTCATTTAAAATTCAGCACTTTGATGCTGTAAAAAGGATGGGGATGGTGTTTATGGATGTCACTGGAGAACCACTGTGCATCACTCCAAACTGCTCCTTGTTTCCGTCTGCGTGTTCCAGAAATACATCCTTGGACCCAAAGGATCCCCGGCTAAGTGACTTTTTTCCTGTTGACCACAAAGCTATCAATATGTCTGCCTCTTGACACTGCCCTATCTCTCTCTGGACACGGAGGCCGGACTGTGAATGCTGACTGCTGCTCACTGCACAACTCTCCTGGACCTCTTCCAGGACACTCTATTGTAATACACTTATTTTTAGACAAGCCGACGCAAATAAATATTTATAGTTGTTTGCAGGTCAGGGGTCTCAATGAACTGCAGGGTGGACGGCAGTGAATAAACTACAGTATGGAACAACGTAAGCACGAAAAGGGTTCAATAAAGCGGGGCAAGAATAAATGGATGGGTTTTGAACTGAGATTTAAAGCTTGGCACTTGCTCATACTTTCAAAGAGAAATAAAATACATGAGAATTATAATCTATAGAGCAAATTAAGGTTGAGATCATATCTATCAATACTAATACTGGTTAGACTTCAAAATAACCTAAGTGGAGAACTTCCTGGTTCCTTATGGGGTTATTCATTGCAATGTGGTGTTAGATTTTTACTCACACTTTCCCTGAATGCAGCTTTCTCATTTTCCCTGACATCTGGATGCCTGTGATAATAGCCCTGGCGCTGATCACTTTTACATTACGTCAGTCTGTCTGAATAGAGATGTGTGTCACTGGAAATTATTACACTTGTCACTTCACTCCACTTCCTATCAAATTTATACTTTACAGAGGATATTTCTATGCAAAGAGACGGGAATGACCTAGACAAAGCCTTGGCACGGGTGATGAAGGAGTAGCACAAAAAGGAAAAATTTAAGGTTCAAGGAAATGAAGAAATGCTTAAGAAGCCAAAATGGTGATTGAATGGTAACATTTTCCTGTGGTCTCCCCCCTGACCAGAATTTGGACAGAATATGGGGGAATATTGTATATCTGTCATTGTTTATCTAGCATAACGTTGAGTCTAAATATAGGTTATGCAAGAAGGGCTCGGGCCACACATGCAAGCGTACATGCACAGAAACACACACACACACACACAGTAAGTGAGTGACTGTGTGCTTTTACTTTGTAATGATGATGTTTCTATTTTAATCCCTCTTCCTTTACACAGGAGACGTTACACAGGTCTATCTTCAAAACGAGATCCTGATCTCAATGAGCCGTTTCAACAAAGGATGAACTAAAATAAAAACCTTTAACAATAACTCAGATATTTCAGATAAATTGACTGACAAAGAATTATTATCACTTTATGAAAGAAGATTATGAGAAATACCAACTTAGAAGTAGTAAACCTATTACATCTGTATCTGAGTGTCTGTATAAAAACTTTAAGGTATATAAAGTATAGATGATTCAGATTTTTACATGTTGTATTTAAATTGCATGTGAGTCATCTTTCAAAGCCTTACATGATATAGAACAGATATAGAACCTATTGTTACAAAAGTTGAGTCTGTTCTGTTTCTTTCTCAGTTATTCTTCCCACAAGAGATTGTCGTCAGAGTGTGCAAGCCGGTCAGACAATACAGAGAATACAAAGAAGTCGATTTTAATTTCTGAAAGTGATGGTGTACACCTCCGTCTCTGGGACCACGTGTACCCATAATGGATCAGATTCCGCCAGAACATTTTGTCCTGTGCCTTTCTCAATTTTCTGACCGTCTCAATAAAATAAAAATAATAATACGGTGGACTGCCCAATCTGCTTTTCAAAACCACATCAATATTTGCCATTGGATTAAAATGTCTCGCAACAATTAACAATCTCCAGTTTCAACTTCCCAACAACCCAAACAGAGGCACATTGTGACCTTCCTACTGACCACCCGACCAGGCGTCTGTCAGTCAAGGCCGCACAAATAACCGAGCTACTCAAACACTTGTCATCATCCCTCATCAGCATCTGGATTGTTAAGGAGGACCGATCAGAGGGAATGTCCACATACATCCAGCGGCCTCTGATGTGACAGCAAGGGTTTATGGGATAGCGACGCGAGAGCCCCGCCCGCTTCACCTTGACCCCTTCGCCCCGCTTCCACCGCCACCACTCCTCTCGTCTCAGGCTCTCCTGTCTGACCTCGTCATCCCGGGGCCTCTGTCCTCGCCTCTGACGGCTGAGTTATTACCATAATTACCCAGGAGGCATTGCAGGGAGCGGCCACATGGCAGAGGCCGCCCATGTTTAACAGAATATTTGGGTGTTTTATCGACTTTAACTCAGCCCCTGGGGCAGGCGAGAGGGTGCCTGGATGATAAGAAAACCACTCATGTGGGAAATGAGGAGGACCATTTCACAGACTGAACCAAGAAGGGGATGAAATATACTGTTAATGCAGCAGTGGCCAGTGCACATACATCATATATTCTCTAAGACAAGGTGTAAATATGCTCATATATTCAGGTGGTGTCGAACAGAAGGACTTGGGTGGAGATGACTTCCATCTAGCACTTTAAGCCTTATATAATGTAAAGTCTTTGGATTGCTTTGTGTCAACATCAATATTTCATGTCCTGAGGTGGAATTACAGGTGGATTAAGAATTTTTATGTATATATATTATTATTTTTCATTTTTTTCCACCCACAGCAGGGATTCTTCTGACTGAAGAGGTTGAGTCTGTTTCTGTTTATTTCATTGTTTTGTTCCTTACATATTAGCCGTCAGACCAACTTAGAACACTAGAGATCTTTTGAATGTCTATGTAAATTTACTCATTTGAATTCATAGAAGTCTATGGGATCAAACAGCTGCACCTCTTAAAAACAGTAGTTCAAATAAATTCAAACTGAGCACAGGGTCATAAAAAGGTATTCAGGGAAAACTGTGAAATTCACCCCAAACTGAACTATTTCTAAGAGAAAAACGATGCCTTTGACAATGGCACATTTAAATACATTTTGAGGCCATGTGGATTTTCAACAGTTTCAGCTATATGAATATTTTTAATATAATCCATGTCTATACATACTGTCATGTCTAACAAGCCAGGAGGCCATGCATATTCATACATTTAGAGTGAAAAGTACAGCAGCCTGCCATACACAGGGCACAGGGGTCATTGGCCTCAGGCCAGCAACGCACAGAGACACAAAGATTGTGTACTGTAAGCACACGCTTCTATTAGTGTCTGTATTTACACTTAAAAGCTCAGTCAGACCCACACAGAAATATAGAATCACACATTTCATGCCCTCAGCTGCTCAGAAAGGTCAACACATTAGCATTCCAATGCATACAGTATTCACATTTTCCTAGTCCTATATAGCCTCCCATCAAACATGTCCAAGATGGCCGTGTGTGCCCGTGTCTTATTATGCAGACCCATCTGTGTGGGTTCAAAGGTCGTGGCCGGGCCTGGCAGGGGCTACAGGTGAGCAGATGAGAACAGTAGGGGCTCGGTTTAATTTAGCTAAGCACTACAGGATGCAGTGCGCCCCTGTACCCGGGAAGGACAAGTTGAACTTTTCACACTGTGTCTCAGACACATCATTTCAATGGGTGGAAAGTCGAGGAAAAATGAGTAATAGAGTTTTTAAAAAGTCTTTGGCACAGAATCTGTTTCTTTGTGGCCGAGTAGTTTTTTTATTTTGTGTGAGACTTGTTCAAACAAAGACAGACAAGCACATAAACAGGGCTCTGTCTCCAAGTCTCTGTTTTTACCTCCCTTTCTTTCTCTTTTTCCCTCTGTCTGACACACATCCAAGCACACAATACACACAGACATATTGAAAGAAGATGACTGTCAGCAGTGTAACCGTGTGTGTGTGTGTGTGTAATGGTGTGAGGGAGAAAATCCTTAATCTGGCATGGACCAGCTTCCTGTCTAGACTCTGCACGAGGAGGCCAGCACTAAACTGGCCAGTGCTGAGAGAGAGAGAGAGAGAGAGAGAGAGAGAGAGAGAGAGAGAGAGAGAGTGTGTGTGAATGCATACATTCAAATTACCATTGTGTTTGTGTGCATGCTACTAATGCACGTGTGAGCACAGACCTACATTATGTCTGTGTCTTAGAGAGCAGTTGCACACCATCATTGTACTCATCCATTACCAAAAAACAGACATTAACCTCTGGCCTTTCATATCTACTCTCCAATGTCTGTTTTTAATTGGACGATTTTTTTGTTCTTTTTGTTTTCTATGATATTTTGACACTTTCTCTGCCACACGTGCCAATCCTGCCGCGATTCCAAAAGCCAATTTCCTCATTATTCAACTTGCAGCACTTACGTGAATACAGAGGTGGGGGTGTGGAGGGTTAAAGTTGGAGGGAAGTGGAAAAAGGCCTGATGTGGTTTTCTCTAAAATTCTTGCTATTTCTAAGAGCGAGGGATGAGCTAGAGAAGGATTGAAAGACTCTCGTTTTCCTTCCTTATGCTCCTAAATATAGCTGATTAGCAGTAAATATGCTAGTGAAAGGTCTATACTTTAGCCCAAACAGCATAAAAACAACACTGAAAATGGAGAAAGTTAAGTCACTGACAAAGAATACCTCGTGGTTTGGTAACATGATTAAACTGAGCTGAATCATAACTGGAATTGCTGACAGTCTCTTGCCATCAGTCATTTGCACAAACCCTGCCATTAGTAATCACAACAAACACCACTAAGCGCAGCAACTTTCTGCCATCTTACTCACGCTGAGTGCTAATCAAAAAAAATGCTAGGTGTGTTTAGCCTTAGCTTTGACAGTATTTGTCTGGAGTGTGAATCAACATCATCACGGACGTCGCTATTTCATATTCATGCAGGGGCCCAATGACACCTCGTCCTCTGCTTGGCAAAAAGGCCTTAACTCAGCAGATCACCACCCCTTTAGACCCAGATGTAAAGTGAACAGTCTTCACCTCTGTGACATCAGACCGCCTCAGTGTGGCGTCTTATGGGACCAAGGCAGGCAAAATGCCACCAAGAACAAATGACAAAGGTGATTTCTTTTTTTAGGAGGAAAAAGAAAAATATTTTAAAACTTTTTTTCAGCACTTTTCTTTAGAACTCCATTAATCAGTATTTTTATATTTAAATGTAATCAAATGACAATGTGAGGGTGCCTCATGTAATGACCAGGAGTATCTTGTAGCCCTACAGAGATCTTTACCTCCTTTTAGTTCATTATTTTAGTTTTACAGGCGACAATTTCACTGCACCAAACAGCAGACAAGTTAGTGGCAACTAGCTGGTGAAGAAAGTCAAACAACTAGCATGCTGACACACATATTTCCCTGAGGAGCTGTTGGAAAACAAAACAGATATTAGACTTACATTCATCAGGTAGCTGGAAACCTGACTCCAATGGGACGTCGATGCAGCTCCACGTCTCCTGCCAGTGCCCCTGACACCTCAGCCATGTCAGGGATGTGGCTCTTAGCTGGTTTTAAGGTCTTCTGCCCCCTAGTGGCAAAGAAATATGTTTGAAATTGATCATTAATGGTAATATGTAAAATAAATGCAATTATATGACTTTACATTACGTTAATTTAGCAGATGCTTTTGTAAAGAGTGACTTACAATAGGTGCATTTAACCTCCACAGACACAAGAGCTAGATGTATAAAGAAAAGTGCTTCTGTGCTGCAGTACAATTACTTAAAGTGAACACACATGACAAATGCCTGATAGTGGCAAATGGTAAAACAAAAAGTGACAGTGGAGTCAAAAAATCAACAAACTAGCTTAGTAATGTCCGTTATAGATATAGAAAATATAGCTAAAGTGTGCTAATATTACCAAACATTTAGCAACCAAAAGCTACTAGTTACATGAGACCAAGTGAGGCTGCAGCAGCAACACCCCTGACTGGGTTGATTTGAGTCGTGGTGCATTTTATTGCCTGTGAATTAAACTTTTCATTTCACAATAGAATAATGTTTTATTTCTTCTTTCAAAAGTTACACTGTCTTCCTTTAGTGTTTTTAATTTTACAATTTTATTTTAAATGTGTCAGTAAATGCTAGCATGACATGTCTAGGTGCAGTCTGAAGATGGGCAGAAACTCTGCTGTTCAGACTTCAGTGGAGAGTTCGGAAAAGGCAGAACAGAGAGGAACCTTGACTGAGACGAGGCATTGTACTTAATAACTGGTCGACTGCACCAAGATAAAGACATGAACCTCAGACACAACAATGACAAAGTGACAGGCAAGCTGTTGCTGGAGCCACGTGATCTCACCTTAAGTCATTGTCTAGCCGCCGTTATATTCTTTTTCTATGTACATGTATTAAGAAAACCGATGACTAACACACATGGTGGACGAATCAAATGAGTCATTTGAGTTGTATGGCTATGACATATACACATCATTGTCTCCGCTGGTGTGGGTTTTAGGGGTCTCCTGTTAGCATTCCTATCCAACTGACTCCCAAGTATGACTCATAGGCTTGTTACCCCCAGACGAAGCAGACTTTACTGTGCTTGCTTGTCAGCGTGCTGTAGTAAGGAAATCTGGCAGGATGCTGCTTAGTATTTGGGGTTTGTCTGACTCTGACTCTCAGTCTAGCCAGTCTTAAGCAGTCTGACTGTGTGTGTGTGTGTGTGTGTGTGGTCACATGGTGAAGTCTGTCTAATCTATGGAAACAAGATTAAATCTTGAAAACCCTAAGAACTGTTTTATTTATGTAAACACAACAGTCACCCAATCGCTAGAAGAGGTGAAGCACTACAGTCGCAGCAGTTACTCTGACAAGTACAGTCAGCAGGAATCTAACCTACGTTACAGGGAAAAAAAGAGGACATGTTCCTCGGTATGGCTAGCAGCATGTGTTTTTGTTTTCATCCTCCGGTCTGTAGCTGCATTCCTTTTTCCGTATGTTGTGTGAGACGGAGAGATTGCCGGAGAATGACTCACTAAAACCTGACCCAGCAGTGAGGTAATCACTGGAGGACGCTTGGAGGGAGAGTGAACTTTGATGGTGATGTCTGGGATCATGTCTAGGAATCCCCAGACAGTTTGGAATAGTACCGTGTGTGCGTTTGTGTGTGCGTGCACGTGTGCGTAGGATGACATAATATCTGTGCACCAGACAGAGTCCATGTGACGGTGAGCGTACGGCCTCCTGATGAAGACTCACAAGGCATTACAGAATTTCTCCGCACAAACGTGATAAACGGAAATAGATGCTGAACCCAGAAGTGCAGCTGAGAGTCAATCTTTTATCATTTTTAAACAAACAGTGGTGTTGATGATGAGGATGAGTTCAGATATAGGTTTTCTAATTTACAGCACATCAGCTGATGCACATTCACATATTACTTTTATTACTTATTTGAAAATTTAGTAAGTCATGAAACTAAATGTGACATTTCACAAAATATGTAATTTATTTTTCCTTAGGAATGATGTATTGACACTTACAACCATTGTAGCAGAATCTCTGGACTCTTGGCATTAAATCTACACTGCCTGGCTACTTTATTAGGTACACCTATCAAACCAGTTCAACACTACAATCTCATAAAACATGTAGTTAAATGAACAACTCTCTGACAGTGTCAATCAAAACTGACCATTATTGTCTTTGTAGGTTTATGGCTGAGCTGCCACTGAGTGTTACTTTAGATGACATGACCCTCTAAGATGTTTAAGATGTTGAGGTTCTCCGCTCTTCTGTTGGTATTCAGACACAGACAGCAGACATTGTTTGTTAAGCAGCATCACCTGCTGGTTTCATGGAGAACTGCCAACATTACAGTAATTACCAAAGGATGAGACAGAAACTGCAGCAACATGAACCTCTTTCAGACCATCAGAACAACCAAATGTCCAGTTTACAGTGAAATGTACATCTATTTTTGAAAAAAAACACTGTGTTGTGTCACTTTTCCTTAACTCTTCCTTAGTAGGCTCAAACTTTTGAGATAAGCTAGTGCAACAAAGTAGGCATGGAGGACTGTGGGGAAGTGCCTGAGGGATACCAGGGTGGGTAGTTGTCCTAAAATTGTTTCACAATGTCTATGAAGACATCTCATTCCCTGCTCATTTTTGGATTATTCTATTTGCATCTTAGGTTTGGATCGCTCACACATCACTGAGCCAAAGTTCTGAATGAAGACATTTGAGCAAGAGCTTGGAGCGACGTTACTGGAAACCATTTTCCAAACAATACACAGAACAGCAACACTTGTTCCTAGGACCAGTGCATTAAAGACAACAGAGACTGAAGAGCTTAAATAGTAACAAACAGAGCTTTTACTTCTCACACTACATAAACAGCCCAATGGAGCTTTATTGCGACTAATGTTTACAGTATGTGGGGCAACAAACTGCTGACACAAGCACATCTTTATGCATGTGTAAGTGAAACTTTGAATGCTCAATAGAGAATCAAAAGTCACGCATTGTTCAAATATATGTTAAAATAAAATAACATCATGCTTTTGCAAGACCGCATCTGACTGTAAAAGAGGAAAAAAACAGTAGATGGGGCATGAGCACATAAGAAAAATAAATTTTCATTCACATTCAAAGTATCATGGTCAGTTGAGGAAGAAAGTACCTTAATCTGACAAAATGTGTAAATGTATATTCATCTCCAACTCCAGCAATGGGCACCTGGGCATATGATTCAAAGCCAAATATTTACCATGTTTGGAAATTCTACAAAATCATTCTTGCTATGCAAACTGGTGGGCAAAAGAAACATAGTGAAATACCAGACCCCATGTTTGGGTACAGGGCCTCTAGTGGTTGAGTGAGCTTTGACCTAAAATAGGTCTGAGAATGTGGATATGCTCTATGAATAGAGATAAAACAGACTGTGGAGGGGAGAAAAAAAATCAAAAAGATAAAATAACTTAAGGACCTGCAAATAAACCTTCAGACATCAGTGCAGAAAAATGGATTTGTGTGGACGGTGGTCTGCAGAGGGCATGGGAAAATCTGCACTGACTCAAGAAACTTTGGTTCTTTTGAAAAGTAATTCAATCCTTTTGCCAGAATGTGAAGTCTGAAAGGATTTATGTAATTTGAGAGCAGCATTGACAACAGGATTTCTGTTGAGTGGGTCTTTGTCAGAAGGTCTCCTTCAAAAGAAGAGCTGACAAAAGGACCCAGCTGTGAAATATCAGAAATTATCTTTACGGCCTTTTGTGTGTAACAACTATAACTCAGTCATTTTTACCAAATGCTACCACAGAAATAGCATATTTTCAGACAAATACTAATACAAATTTTACAGAAATAATGCACAAACCTGCATTTATTCTTAACAGTTCAAGTCCTAGACTTAGTAAACAGCTGTCCTTAAATCAGCCTATGAGAGGGCAATCAGAAGCAAACATTTAGCTTTTGTTTCAAGAAAGAATACACATCTTAATAGAATATAGTTTAAATTAAATGTGTGCAATATAATAAGACTCTGAGAGGAATTTAATGGAGAAAAAGGATAATTTATTCAAGTAATTTGCTCTCAGAAAAAGTAGGCAACTGCGAGTACCACAACACGCCACTAGAGGGAGCCCGACCCAGTCATTAAACACACCTACAATACGATAGACAACGAGAAGAAACATCAACTGAGACCTCTGTAAGGTCACAATCAACATAAAAAACATTTTTTAAACACCAAAAGAAGGACCACAAGACCAGATCCTTACTCCACTAGACGCCTTAATAAAGAAAAGTCAGGAATATTATACATATTATACATTCTCACGTGGTCGAGGTTGTCAGAAAATACAAGAGTAAGCTATTTTACATGTTTATTATGTCACAGATGTCCGGTGCGTCGCAGTGAGCCGTTATGATTTGGGCTCCCCCGGGTGCCTGCGGTCCCTCCTCCATCAAACGTCAGAAACTCGCGGTATAAAACACGTGAGGCCGTGCCGACCGCTCTAAATCGCATATAGCTCGTTAACCTGACAGCCTGCGGTCTGCCTCCTCAGAGACAATAAAGAGGCAGTAGAGTTAAATGAGACTGAGAACAGGAGAAGTATGCCAAGGTGTGGGACGACTTAAATCTACTGGATTGAGCACAAGAATGCAAAAGAAAAGTCCGTTTGTTTCTACAGATATATTTGTGCCGTATAAATGTCATATACGCGGGAGTCTCTGTTTTTTCGGGACTTTGAAATGAGTAATGTCTAATGGGCGAACACAAACTTGGATTTCTGCTGATAACAAAAGGGACTGCCACAAGAAAACGAACAAAGTGAGGAGTCTGTCCATCATTAGTTGCCAAGGAAGATCAGTTTGATTTGAAGACTAATTGACACTGACCTCTGCAGTCATCGCCCGTGAATCTGTACATTTCATCTACCTAGCGAACCAAATGCAGAGAGAGAAAGATGCATTTGGGTAAGGCTTTGCTGTTCGTCCTCCTCCTCAACTGCGCAACTTTGAGCTCGTCTCTGTCAACTTGTGCCACCGTGGATATCGATCATGTGAAAAGGAAGAGGGTCGAGGCGATACGAGGTCAGATCTTGAGCAAACTCAGGTTGACGAGCCCTCCACACTCCCTCGGACCGAATAAAATCCCTTATCAAATCCAAGCGCTGTATAACAGCACCAAGGAGCTACTGGAGGAGCTTAGGAGGGATCGGCAGCAAAGTTGCGGTCAGGACAACACAGAGACAGAGTACTATGCCAAAGAGATATACAAATTCAACATGGTCTACGGGCCGCCAGAAAGCAGTAAGTATTACAATGCTTTAGGCAGCTAAGTTCATATCACTTTCTATGTTTCAGTGCCATCAGCCACCGGGTCCGTAGTGCGCAATTACGCACCAAACGAAGAGCCAGTGCCAGCCAGACGCAATTTTATTTATTTTGTAGCTTGTAGTTCAGCAATAATATCACAGAGTTTGTGGTCAGTTGCACATTAAAGACATGCTTTAAGACATAATATAATATTATAATAATAATTATCTGTCTAATGTTTTTTACCTAATAAAAAAAAGAAAAGGTGATTTTTTTAAATTAGGTGAATAGTAGATGTCTCCTACTTCAATGTAAAGTTTATTCTCAGGGTTTATGTGCTGGAGGCTTCAAGTTTCCACCGTTGCATGCTGGACCAGGATTGACTTTGAGTGATGCCACACGTACACGTGTTCAACTCAGACTTCAGCAGATGAATGTGAAAAGTATTTGCAGTAACAATAAGCAAAACACATTTTTGAGCAGAGCACTTTAATAAATATAAAAAGTATTTGTGAACCAAGACTCATTTAATAAAAACACAAATGTGTCAGAGCTCTTTCAGTTTTATAAAACTGAACGGTGAACTTGCTGTGCACTTGTTACTGCTTTGTTACTGTAGCGCTCACCAACCTGTTTTAACCCGGCACCAGTGTTCCAGGAAAGTCACTGTCCCCGCTACTCCTGACTCCATTCTTCATCCTCTTGGTTTATTTTTTCCTGTATGAATCCTGCCCTTCTTCCCAGATGTTCCCACTTCCTTTCCAGTCAGGCCCAAATGAGACGGACATCTGCACAGGCGGCAGGAGGAGTTGGAAAAGTTAACTTAGACGGACAGGAAAAGTTAGATGATGGAAGGACCTCCCCATTAGCCTGTATAGCGGCATCCCTCTCTGTCAGTACAGGAGATGTGGGTTCCCACTGGCATACACTGACACATAACTACCACCCACCTCAACAGTCAGATGGAGCTTAAAGTGACCCCTCTGCCACGGCCATTGAATTCCCCACACGGGTGGCCCACGAGCATGAGATCACTTACTGCGCTGCTCAGGTTTAATTTTGCTAAATTGAGTGTAAAACTGAGCCAGCATTCATCCCCTTAAACCTGAATGAATCCACTGTGCCGTCATTTTATTGCCTGCAGCTAACATTAGGTAACATTTCACTGCTTCGTTAATAACAAGCTTGATTTTGTTTGTGAAATATTTGTTAAGATCATCGGTATAGAGGCCTGTAAGCTGTGAAACGGAGGTGGAAAACCTGGGCCGAGAGGGACATGTGTCAGCACTTGTCAGCAGAGATTCATACAGCATGTGGTTCGACTGAGTCTGGATTACTGAAAAAGTAGAATAGGATAAAAGCTGTGCATGTGGAAGAGCCAAAGAGGGGCCTCATGGTCTAAAGCAATGCCAAGACCATTGCATCAGAGTCCCTTTGAAATCAACAGGTGTTTCTCAAAAGACCCATTTTCCCTCAGCAATGTTCTGTTTTAAATCTTGCAAAATGGTTTCGACAAAAACGCCAGTAGGTGCCTCGAGTTGGTGTGGTGCACCCAGAGCCTCAGATGGGCTTTGGATACAAAGATGTAAGACATATGCGGTTATTTTTTTTTTGTAACAGTTGGGTGAAGACCACTCTTTCTTTCACTGTGATCTTTCGGTCTTTAGGCCCAATTTTGATGTGATTACCTGAAAAACAAAAAGGGGCAAGTGTTGAACTGACATATAAGTACCTCTCTCTGTCTGTGTGTCGTAGTCAACATCTCCACTTCTCAGACACTTAAAATGTCGACAAGCTAATAATATTCTCCAAATTTGACTTAGTCAAAACTAAAACTGTGGTATTGGCATGGCAAAATGTTTTTTTTTTATTGTGTCAAAGATGATCTCATACTTTGGAAATATGCATTTAATTTTGTCAATACCCTGTATATCCACATGCATACACTGAGTGTGCTCATGGAAACGGACTAATGTGATTTTCATATGCTGGAGCAGGCAAGATTTTATACATTCGTTGAACTCTTTAGTTAAATGACAACAAAGAGACGTAACCTACCAGCAGCTTAACACGATGTATTATGGATACGATGCAGAATTGTTTTTTAAAATATTCTGTATCTTTATCATGTTTGCAATTTCATCTAGGGAGAACATGTGGTTCTAAAGGTTCTTAACTTTTCTGATCAAAAATCAAAGCATTTGAGTTTTTGAGGAATGTGGGCAGGAAGCTCTCCTCTGTTGTAGCCCCAATTTACAATTTATAATACACATTTTGTCTCTTCCTGCTTTCAGTCGTCTTATCAAGAGCTCAAACAACAAAGCAAGTGTTTGAAATGGACAGATGGTGACTGATCCTACTTATCCTGATCCAAAGCCCCATTATAATATTTTGCAAGTGTAACAAGTCTTCTAAAAGAAACAACTAAATACGTTGTTTGTCCATGCCCTCTAGATTGACACGAACGCCCTTATGTCTTCAAAACTGTTACAAATCACTGACAACGCTAGATTTGGTCAGATTACAGGCACAAACAGAGTTAAGGTTGTTTAGGTTGAGGGAAAGATCAGTGTTTGGGTTAAAATAATCACTTTGCTAAGTTTGGGAAACACCGTGATATGCATTAAAATGGCTGCGGTTAAGGTTCAGGAGGCCAGGTGCTGGTAGGCTGATCAAGTTACTTTGGACAGAGGCAGACTAGCCATTTCCCCCTGCTTCCAGTCTTTGCGGTAAGCTGAGCCAACCTGCTGCACTTTCATTACTGTACAGATGTGAGAGTGATAAAATATCAATCGCAGCAAGAACACGAATGAGTGTATTTCCAAACATGTTCAACTATTCTATTAAGATCAAGCAGAAACAGCCGACTGTGAGTGAAGCCAGTGTTATGAAGACACACCCACCTTAGGGTGTTGCCCCTTGTGGTATAACAGGAGGGGAATACATTTTTGACTCTGAGCCAGTGACATCACTCTGTTTCCCTCGGTTAATGTGGGCAAACACACGCTCACTTTCTGACGCTTTTTGAAGGTAAACTGTTGACCTTTGGCGGATCTGAGGCAGCTCGGTGAACCAACACAAATCTGTGACAGGTGCAAATGAAGCAGAAAGCTGCTGGAAGACTGGCAAATGACTGCATTGAGAGGCTGCACTACAAACGTCGGAAAGATTTCCTTTTATAGCATGGTACGCATACAGAATCTGGCATATGTCAATGATTGAGGTTGGATTCGTGGAGAAGTCATCATGGTCAAAAAGAGGGTTTGGGTCCAAAAAGTTGTCAGTGGGACTGAGGATTGCAGGGGTTTTGATACGCAGATAACACTGAGGTGAAGTCATACTAAACTCAATAATATTGCTATTTCAATTACATTTTCATTTCCACCAAATATAGACAAAATGTGTTAGACAAACACTGAGGAATTTTGATAAGGCAGGCAACCACAGTAATCATTCACTGTGGGCTGATAAACGCAGCGCCCACGATTAAAGACTTGTCAGTTAACCCAGGATCATATTTTAGGTGTGAATGGGTTTATAAGTCTTCTAATGTATGAACATATAAAAATAAACATTTACAGTAAATCCATGCCATTATTTTTACATTAAAGTATCGTATTTCAACGCATCTGAAGCAATGTGATATGTCAATAAAAAGATAAAAGTAGCCATTGCATTGCCATCTAGAGTTTGAAATGACCATATTTGCTGCCAGCTCAGTTAAAGTACTCTGGCATCAAGTGAATAAAAGTTTGATCCAAAGACACTCCTCCCTCACTAACCCAGAAACGCATTTTTCAGAATTGCGTTGTGAATCGAGAGAGTGAGGGTTATTATCTAGAAGTGAAACGAGTTGTCAATTAGTCGATTGATAAAAAAATTTTCTGCAACTTGAGTTTTCAAACAAAAAGTCCTAAAATTCAGAGGTTTCAGCTTCTCATTTGCAAGGATTTGCTGGTTTTCTTCATGTTATTTGATTTGTTGGTCAGACAAAACAGGCAATTTGATGAAGTCATCTTTCTGACATTTATTAGATGAAACGATTAGTCAAATAATAGAGAAAATAATTAACAGATGAATTAATAATCAAAATTATTCGGACATACACTTGCTTGTATTGTATCAGATCCTGATAAGACCTTTTAAGCCTGTTCTCTCACAAAACTTTGATTTGATTCTCTCTGTTCCAGACGATCTGCTCTACTGTCCAAAAGGCATCACCTCTAAGGTTTTCCGCTTCAACGTCTCCGCCATGGAAAGGAACTCGACCAACCTTTTCAGAGCAGAGTTTCGAGCTCTGAGGGTGCCAAACTCAAGCGCCAAGAGGAATGAACAGCGGATTGAGCTCTACCAGGTGCGTAAAGGTACCGTTTTCTTGTCCTTCTACTGAGATCAAATGCAGAGCTCACAGTCAAGGCAATAAGGAGCTTCGAAGTCTCTTTTTTTCCCTTTTCTTCATGAACAAGTACAGTACCAGTCTAAAGTTTGGACACACTTTCTCATTCACTTGAATGGGAAAGTGTGTCCAAACTTTTGACTGGTACTGTATATTACAAGATAGTGAAGTTTCAGTCTTTCAAAAACGTGTCTTACATAAGCTGGTTAGTTGTACCTCTGCCACATGATTTCAAGCCCTAATTGACAAAGAGAGCCAACGATAATAAGATTGTGGTTGCAGCCATCGATAACAAAAGCCAACATCCAACTCTGCAGCTCTACACAACTTGTTTTTAATCCTTTAGCGCATTGCTTTTAGTCTTTACAGTCATTTTATGGTTGAATATTACTGCTCTCAACAACCTTGTTTGACATAAACATGACTCCAATGAATGCTAATGTTGGTCCATGTATGTCGGGCTGCTGTGGAGTTTTCCCCCAAAAGGCTAAATCAAAAATGTTTTTTAAAAGATTTGAAAGATTTGAAAGGCCCTGCACACCCTGCAGGTGTTTTGTGGTACTTTGGCTAACTAGTCCTCTGCTTAGGTTAAAGGTGGCTGGAGTATGTGACGTCACCAGACTCCATAAATCAATCAGAGTGATCAAAGTCTAATCAGTCAAAAAGGGTGAAATCACCTGTGAGGGCCTATCACCCTTTAAACTGTTGAGAATTTAAAAAATGAACATCTACTAACCTTTATTATGTAATGTTCTTTATCTATGTTGGGTAACTTTAGAGTTTTCAAGGGATGGCAATATCTGTCTGTCCATCGGTTGGACAGTCCAGCTCTTCAGTCCAGACTGAAATATCTCAACAAGTATTGTATAGATTGCCGTAAAGTTTTATACAGACATTCTTGGTCCCCAGAGGATGAAAATTACTGACTTTGATGATCCCGAAGTTTTTCTACAGCACCACCAGCAGTATGACATTTTTGGCTTATACTGAAATATCTCAACATCTATTACATGGATTGGCACAACATTTGGTGAAGACATTCAAGATTCCCAAGCAAAATGTAATTACTTTGATGCTCCCCTCGCTTTTCATCTAGCGCCACCATTAGGTCAAAATATAATTACACTAACTAACTATAACTAACCCCAGCTGTACTTTGTGTTTTGGGCTGATTAGCAAATGTCAGAATGCAACTTCTTCATGCACCAACGTCCTGTCCTGTGTCCGCTCTGTTCCACGTTATTTTGTTGGAGCTGCCTGTAAGAGTGAATGTTTATTATTGCTTTGCAGATTGTGAGGCCAAACGAACACATTAGGAAACAACGCTATATTGGAGCCAAGAACGTGCTGACAAAAGGTACTCCAGAGTGGGTCTCTTTCGATGTGACTGAAACAGTGCGGGAATGGCTGATAAACAGAGGTGAGACTGAGGTCACTGTCATTTGTTGTTGTGGCTAAATGCTGTCATTAAATCCTAATGATCATCCCATGTTTAAACTCAGAAACGTGACTCTTACAATTATTGAGTTTTAAAGGGGGAGACTATTGACTTGGGCTTCTTTTTAGAAAAAAATGTTTTTGAAAACCCTCTTTTCCATAACTGTTTGCCATCAGGAACTAATCTGGGTTTGGAAATCAGTGTGCACTGCCCCTGCAACACCTTCAACCCGAATGGTGACATCATTGATGAGAACGAGGTGCTGGAGGTGAAGTTTAAAGGTGGGCTTCAACAACATTTTCTAATATTGTTATTTATGCCAGGCGTTAGTTGCTCTTTCGCTATAATGTCCATAAATGTTAATGTCTTCTTGCCATCTTACAGTCCCTCCTATAAGTTAATGCATATTCATATGGACCTTAGTCCTACAATTTATATAATATTTATTCACATATCATTTTCAGAAAATACCTTAAATCTGGAAAATAAAAAATATAAAAGATTATTTGTTGATTGTTTGGTACCTTATGGTTTAATTAGATGTAGTATCTTTATATTAAATGTTAACTGTTGTCTTATTTATTTTTCCTCAGAGGACTAAGAGTAAACGTAACTGCTTTTAGAAACGTGTCAGACAAAAAGTTTTTTTCTTTTTTTGTGTGTTTTCATTGCTGCATCGTCTAAAAGAGTTACAGGGATGACAGTTTCATAGTCACACATTTTGCAAATTGTATGCTCAGATTGAGGGAAATTACAAAAGAAAAAAGCCACTAAGTATTTGGTTTAAGTGCTCCTCGATCATGTCTATAATTAAGGCGTGGATGGCGATGAGGAGCACAGTCGTTTGGATCTGGATCACCTGAAGAAGAAAAAGGAACAGTACCTGCCTCACCTTATCCTCATGATGATCCCACCCCACCGCCTGGACACTCAGACCTCACGCCGACGCAAGAGAGCGCTGGACGCAAACTACTGTTTCTCGTAAGGGATACCTAAAGTATTTTTAGTTTCTAGTATTTGTACATGTAGTTGTTGGGTTAGTTCATCAGATTCCTCAAATTGCAAAATTGTGAAAAGCTTTTCATACTTGGTATATGCATGCATCAGCTTATGCATGTATTGTAATATCCCAAATATATGCTGCAGCACACTGTGTCTGGTATACTGAAGGTATAATATTAGGAGCACCATTACAAAAATTAATGTGGGGACTGTTTACACTATCATTGTGCATCCTCGTCACAGAAACAAGGAGGATGGCTGCTGTGTTCGCCAGCTACACATTGATTTCCGGCGTGATTTGGACTGGAAGTGGATCCATGAGCCCAGTGGTTATGATGCCAACTACTGCTCCGGGCCCTGCCCTTACCTGAGGAGCTCAGACACAACACACAGCTCGGTAAGAAGGACCAAAGGGATACAAAACAGGAGAGTTTCCCACAAACAAACAAAAATATAGTTTTTCATTTACTTCAAGTGGTAGATTGCCATGCAGATAGTTCAAGTTCTCATATTTTGAGATATCCACCTCAGAGACCTCTGCCTCCATCTAGAGGTTTTCTCTGTGTCTTTCCATAAACAATGTCCTGGTTACTCTGGATAATCCACAGGCCTCACTGAGAACAGTTTACTTTGGAACTGAAGAAATAGTACCTATAAAAACTGTTTAGCCAGTTTAAGCTTAATGTTTTGATTCGTGAGCCCAGACATGCGCTATATGGTTGAGTTTAAACACCACTGTGTGTGCAGCAAACCCTTTTAGACAAGCTGACAGCATTTTGTAGACCTCAGTCTTCCAGAAAATGTTGAAAAAGCTGAATTTGCCAATTTTTTTAATTTGGTCATCAATAAACCTTCATGATGAACTCTCATGATGTGTCTCAGTGTTTACAGATATATCAGTAACAGAGTCTAGCTATTTCAGATTTAAACTTGTCAGCATATTATCACATTTCCATCACTCATTAGATACTGAATATAATACAGCACAACTATAAATACTATTTATTTTAATCTCTCCTGTCTGCTTCCCAATAGTTGCTGAGCCTGTACAACACTCTGAATCCGGAGGCATCGGCCTCCCCCTGCTGTGTCCCTCAAGACCTGGAACCCCTGACTATACTCTACTACTCTGGACGAACCCCCAAAGTGGAGCAGCTCTCCAACATGATTGTCAAGTCTTGCAAGTGTAGCTGAGAAGACATGAAAGGCAGGAGGTAGTATGGCAGGATTTTACTAGGTACTGATGAAACCCATGCTCTTTGACTTTTGGACTCTTAGCTGTGACAAATAAATAAACTGACCCTGTGGCCTAGTGGCTCAGATATGAACACCACTCTGGGGGTCGCACATTTTTAAGGATGCAACTTTTCTTTAAAACTTGAGGTTATAATTTTTTCCCCTTATTGTCAAGTAGTTATTGTCATAATTTTTATCTTGCAATCAAAGTATGTTCTTAAAATATAGATTTGTGGACATCACACTCCAAAAGTTAGATTGCAGAGTCCTGTACAAATCTATCTGTGACTAAAAGAAAAATCAACCTGGAGCTGCTTCGTGGACAATGAGCAAAAGAGACTTACTTTATGGAATATTTTCTGCTTTAGAGCTCAAGCAAATATTCCACAAGTTACCGTCTCTACATTGTCAGTTGAGCAGCTTTCCTGTTTCTAGCTGTGGGATGATATTGTTAATAGTCATGAATATAGACCTCTTTAGTGGTCGAAGAGTCCTTTTGGGCTGGATTTTACCTTGAACTTGAGTTCCCTTCCCCTCAAGCAGTGGACATTATCTTTAAACACAAAAGGAGAAAGGACAGACTTGCTGCTGTATCCAGAGCCATAGCTGTGGTCAGGGAAAAGGAGGGCTGAGAGAATGCCTGTTGGATTTGCAATGGAAAGTGAATGAACAATGAAGTTGAGCCAAGCTTTTCTTGTTTTGGCCAGCCAGCAGCTATGGCCTTTTTTTGTTTTTTTGTTTTTGCAGTACATCTATTAAAATGGATGGAAGAAGAAGAAGAAGAAGAAGGGAAGGGAAGAACTGTGATGGAAACTAGCCATGAGCACACTGCCATTCACTGGAAGTCCTCATCCCAAACAGGTTCAAATAATTTCTGGGACATCAAAGAATATACTGGAAAGGAACACTTGTTACGCAACAGGTTTTCATGAGATTTCTTTCACATCAATAGCAGATTTGTTCTGTTATGCAACTTGTCATTCAGTGATTGTTTCGCTAACTGGGATACAATTTGAAGTGTATCTCCCCTTATCCTTGGTGGAAACCCTTTAATAAACTATGGTTATTGTTACATTTTGTTGTGATTTAGAAAGAATATGCAACTTTTTTGTCCATGTACAAATTAGTTTGACCTGTTGCATGTAATCCAGTGTGTTTTTGACTAAAGTCTTATTGGTATTATTATTAAAGGTGACTATCCCCAGAAGCACTTCTCTCCAGCAATAACAGGAAATATCATGTACTTAAAAATGCAGCTGTGGACTTCTTTTTGTATCCTGCTCTACCTATCAACTCACCTGTCACCCTTCACTCCAGTCAGCTGACAAGGAATCGCATGTGTAGTCAGGACTCAGGTTTTCCCAAAACACTGCAGTCTTTCATTCCCTCTGCTCTGTCTCTGTTTGTTTTGGTGCTCTTTTACAGTGTGAAGCCCTAATGGAACAAAAAAATGAAGAGGGAGGGGAAAAAGTCATAACATGACGGTGGCTGGATGTATACTTAGACCTAATTTTTCTCAGAGTTAGGAGAACAATTCTGAATCCCTGTACTGTTTGACATTCGCCCAGTCAGAGTCATCTTGCCTTTAGATGAAATTTAGGTGACGTTTTGTGGCAGTAATATTGTTTGACTGACTTGTTGATCGTGATTATTATTAAAAACACAACATGCAAAACCTGTATGTGCTCTTTTTAAATCTTAGGAATCGCTTGCATTGCATTTATTAAATAATCAAATGTCAGAGATCTGTAAAAACATTTAACTCCAAATTGGGAAATGATGATTTTACCCACTGGTCTTGTCTGCCATCTTGAAATGCCATTTAAAATGCTATTTTCTCCAAATGTTTTGGTTCCATACAAACATAATTTTTCTTACTTGAATCTCACCAGTCGCACCTGTTTCCTGCAGTCGTGTGCAGAGGCTTTTTTTCTTTTTTTACCAGAGTAATAAATTCAACTTCTCTTTCTCAGGGATCGTTGCTTAACAGCTTTCCCAGGCAAAACGCAATTACTCTTATTTTCAGTACATATTAATGTGCTGCATATCTTTAGTGTCTCTCTTTTTTAAAAATAGTTAGAAATTCCACATTAACCTAAGAAATGTATTATACATTTGGTACAACCTTCTAGCTGTGTATGCTCCTCCAGCAGGACCACTCCAATGGACCCTTTGACCTTCTGAAAAAGAGCTGAAGAGCATCTGGACCAAAATAAATGTATTATTTATTACTAAATTCATGGTTTATTAGAAAGGTAAACCCATTAAACTTTATTCATAAGTTAATAACATAAAAACTGCAAACTTGTTGACCTATTTTGAAAGTGAAAAACTCACAAACTTTTATAATTTCATTAACATTTGTAACTGCATAACTGATATCAGCCTGGTCCTGCCTAAACCTAACATAAAAGTTGTTTTTATTAATGACATATCAATGATCTATAAAGCATTACTAAATGTTTTATTAATAAAGCCATTATTTTCACATTATAAAGCCTGTATTAAGAGTGGCTTTTTAGACACTGGTCGCATACAGTCTTATGACATCGTTGCAACTGGACTGGCAATCAGTCGCACAGATTTGGGGTGGGTGGGGGGCGTTGGGTTGAGCTAATATGGACTGACAAGTAGCCAGAGAGAATTCCCTTTCTCTGTGTGCCCGTTATTGTTCCATGTCACAACCAATCAGAGATGAACCATGATGGAAGCACAAAGACCAGAGGGCATGACGAGGGCTAGAAACAGGGGTTGGGGCTTTAATGGCTTTGCAGACAGCCCTGTACTAACAAACACACATTACCGGTAAAGAGCAGTCGTGCCTTATGCATGATTGACCTTTAACCTTCAGCAAAAGCCAGCAGAAGTCATGTCACTAAGTTACATTTAAGTCCACCATTTGTGCCTGCTAGAAACATTAAGTTACACACACAAGCAGGGCACTCACAGCTTTAGTATCACATACACCAACTGTTTTGCAACCAGATTTCACTGTTTAAACTGGGTGGTTGTTCACTGGGTGGACTCCCAGTAAGTGTAAAATAATATAGCTGATTCTTCCAGAGTGTCTTTTCCCATGTCGGTGTAATGGAAGCAGGCTGAGGGGTTAGCGATGGCGAGGCCTTTCCTAGCAGAGGCAGTAGCTTGGCTTGGGTCTTTCTATTCATGCACAGCGTCATTTTGGCTCACATAGCGGCTAGCCACATTGTTCAGCAGAACACCGCACAGACAGTGAAACGCTCACTGTGAGAAACACACAGTAAAGCTGACGCTGCAGCAATGGGACATGCTCATTAAACGTTAGACAAGAGTGCTTTCCTTATTATCCAGCTCTGTAAATGAGTGTACGGTGAAATACAGGCAAAGCTTCTTTTTGGACCTCAATTTGTAGCAGAAGGACCCTCACAGATGGTTTTAAGCTGCAGATAAGATCAGTGCTTCTTCCTTGTGGGGGCAAGCTGACCACCTCCAGCCCAAACCTACAATAAACCTATTACCAGCTCCCGGCTACTGGATGAGGAAGCCACACTCTGATTCGAGTTCAGGGTCCATTTCTGGGTTGGAGTCTGACTTTCTCAGAACTTGTGCTCTTCCAAGACTTACCAATGATGAATTGCATGACACGTAAATGCACAGAGGTTTGGAAAACTGCTATTCCCTGAGCAGATTAACAGATGTGGAGGGAGAAAAAAAATTGAGAGGGGGAAGTAAAAGACAGAGACAGAGAGGGAAAGTAAGTGTGTGTGTGTTTGTGGGTGTGTGTGTGTGTGAGAGAGAGAGAGATGGAGAGAGAGAGAGAGAGAGAGAGAGAGAGAGAGTCCTCAAAAGGACTGTTGCTGCAATAAAATCATCAGGTCACATCAGACCAGTTCTCAGGACCTAGGGTGGAAAGAGTTGTGTAATTCAGCATACACACACACACACACACACACACACACACACACACACACACACACACACGTGCATATACAAGTCAAGCCAGCGGCCATAGTTACTGGAAAAGAGTGAAGGGGTGAACAAATATGTAAACACATATCAACTTCATAGACCTTTATAGCTAAACAAATGAATGGGAGGTCTGGATCAAACTACAGCATTATATTACAGCAGAGTGTGTGTTTCCGTGACAGTATTCCAATAATAGAGGGATGGTGTGCGCGTGTGGAGAGAGGGAGGGGAAGCTGTGTGAGAAAGGGCGAGAGACAGAGACAGTGTGAGATTATAATTTGCACACTCTTTAAATCAAGATACATTTTGTATAATTTATTATTCTGGGAAGACAAGAGCCAAGCTCTCAAGTTTGAATTACATAAAGGGCTGCTGAAAAAAGTCAGGCCAACAAGTTGAACCTGGCTCATTGTGACATTAATTTCTGATAAGGCTACGCATTGGCCAATCAAATTCATGCAAGCGTATATTTCTGGTGGATTCATTTTGTAATCGGAATGGTTTATTTCTGGAGTATTTCCTGAGCGTTGTGAGACAGAATAAAATCGACAGCGTTACGTGGTCTGGTTTGACCGGCAGCTTATGGTGGCTAAGGTTAATTTACTTTGCAAACTTTAGATATATATTAGGAACATTATATTACTTACTTTGATTTTATGACTTTCCTCCCCTTGTACTACTGTTTTTATTCAAATTTAGCATGAATCCTGTAATTGTCACGTGTGGCCCAATTCTTTACCAGAATTTACATTTAATTTGCTACAGCAAAGATGTTTTGAGTGTGTTTTCATGAACGTATCTGCAAAGTCACAAAATGCTGATGCTGAACGCATCTGCAAAATGTTGCAATAAAATATCTGTTGAATTTTGTGTTGTGGTTACGTTAAGGCACTCTGCACTTGGTTAAGGTGAGGAAAAGATTGTGATCTTGGTTAAATAAAAAATAAAATCAAGGCTGACTGGAAACACAAGATAGAATGTGTTTACTTTTTTAATATTTTAATGAAAACTCCATATTTTCTTAAACTTATGCAGTTTAGTGTTTTCATTGCCCGAACCTAATGCAGACTGTAACATACCTGCATTTTGTACGTTTAGTAGAACGTAAACGTCGTCTCTGGGGGTTGATCTTTTATGACATTACATCAAAAATACAAGTTTCATTTAACAGCTTTCAATCTTTAAATAAACCTAAAGAAACTCTGACACACAGGAAGACACGGTCACATACACAAACAGTCAAACTATACAACACCCTGACAATAAAATGATAAAAAGGACTCCTTTGTTTTAGGAATCTGTGTAACACTGCCAGCAGTGGGGTTCAGGTTTCCTTTAGCTCATTTTGTCTCTCTGTAGCTGTAAACACTTTCTCCATTTACATCAAGTCATAGGCCCTGGTGCTTTACCTACTACTATATAAACTCTCAGAGAAACATGAGGACTGAGGATAAAGCAGGACGTCTGTGTGGCATTTAAAGCATCCTGTGTGCACAATATGTGTGTTCAGCTGGGCTGGTGTGTTTCTGTGCTCATGCATGCACATATATGGGCTGTGAGAAAAAGAGAATCTTAAATCATGTGGACACCTGAGTGGTAATTCTCGTTAGATTACCCTCTAGGTAACGGTAACACCGGCGTTCTCCCCCAGAACTCATCCCAGAAGTGCAAACCAGATTGATGAGGGAGGTCATATCCTTAACTGCCTCTTATACAGCTGCCTCCACTCAAACAGGTAATGGAGACAGCGTCAGCAGGGCGCTTTCTCCTGCACAAGCTCCAAAACGAGGACCTGAGTGGTTTTGCTAAGTTTATTATCTTTCTGCCTGTCTGGGCATACTATATGTTCTCACAGTTACCAGGGATCAAACTAGTGAACACAGCAATGCAGTGGTTTCTCCACAAAGAAGAACAGATTTATACCACTTGGATAAAGGCTAAGGAACACAAATTTAAAGTCACCAAGTCAATGAGCTGCAAGAGGCCCCGGCAGTAAGAAATGCTGAGAATAAAGACTTTCTTGACTTCACTTTCATCATACGACTTTGCCTTAAAAAAATACTGGTGATACCATTAGTCCAAACACAGGTATACACAGTATAGTGATGTACTGTGTGTAGTTAGGGGTCATTAAAATGGAATGCATTTAATGTTGCTGGTCTTTGCTGCAGGTGTTTCATATACAGTAGAGTTTGGAATATAACTGAACAAATCAAAACCAGGTATTTCCTAAAAAATCTTTAAACAGGTGTCTACCGCTTTATGTTCTACGCCTTTGTAATAAAACCTAATATAATGTGCATTATTCTCCAGCTGCAGTTGTAGTTGGTGTAAAGTGCCGTCTCCTGCCAAATTGTTATGGTCTACATTTAAATCTGGAGCATATACATTAATTTACATGGGCTGTAATCGGACAGTAGAGGCCACAGTTGGGGCTTAACAGAAGCTGAGGATTTGTGCTTTAAACAGGGACCCAATACTGGCTTGTCCAGACATCAGGCTACCAGTGATGATGAGCCTTAGTGAACAAACTTAAAAGTGCCGAAATGTATTTCAGCTTAAATAATAACAGTTGAAATGTTCAGCTGCTTCAAACGGGAAATTACCATCAGTTACTCGTGGATACTGGAAACTGCACCGACGGACTTTAGTCCATTAAGATACGCAACTGAATGCCAACATTACTCAACAAAAGTGGAAAAAGTCAAATTTGTACATCTCTAATAGCGCTGTAATTACTCTTCTATTAGTAACAAGATATTTCAGCCTCCGTGCTGCCAAGTAACCAGCAGAAGCAAAGACATGCTATTCGTCCACAAAGTCAATGAGAAACATGTTTGGTTTGTACCTCCCCATTAATCTGCAGGAGACCTCATGACTCCTTCAGCTGGCGGCGGTCCATAGGCGACTGGCTGCTCTACGTCTTACACAATGTGTGTGTGTGTGTGTGTGTGTGTGTGTGTGTGTGTGTGTGTACATATGTGTATAGGCTATATTAGTGTTAGAGCCTTCATACATAAAGGTTCAGTTTCATATATAGGGCCCACATTCCAAACCAAGGCTAATCACTTTGCTACAAAACAATACTATTCTACATGTCAAAATTGTATTGGCGACATACAATATGATGACTGTGTACAAAAAAAACACAAAAATAGGAGGTGGGAGCTGGATTAATAACTACATTGTAAATACTAAAAATAAAATGGTGTGCAGTACATCTTAGATATACCGTGTATATAGCTTCATTTTGTTCACACACATTTGGACAGTGACCATTGTGAGAGGAGAGGTTTTGTCTCAAGCTATGATGATCCGTTTCCTGAATACACAAATCCACGGGAAATGTACGACCAAGCTAGCAGATCAGAGCGGTGGCGGCTCTCCTTTGGGCCCGTGCAGGCAGACCGTAGAGGCCCCTCGTCCCTTTGTCAGCATGCTGCTTAGAAGCTGATAACAGCACAGCCCTGCTGCCAGAAAAGTTGCCTAGCTGTCTTTTATTTACATTAAATTGAAAAGTTTGGGGTTTTTAGAATACATATTCATTTTGTTATATATATAACCCAGATTTGTCTCTACAAGTTACACCTTGACACCAGAACAGTGGGCAAAATTTAATAAAATTGCACATATGAGAGTAAAACTTTGGCTCACTCACAAAAGGATTTACAATCTGTAAGTCACTATATTATTTAAACAAACATTGCATAGTTTTCAAGCCACATCCTGTCGTCACTGTAAACAAAAACTAATATGGGCAGGCAGTCCCCTCTCACATTCCCACTACATGCTCCAACACACCACAATAAGATTTGGGCTTGGCAAGCTGCACTCTTAAATACAGTCACTGATGTCCTTATGGAAATGGACTCACAGAGAGCTAAGCTGTAAGTTTTCTTTTGACTCATTAAGGTGTTTTCTGTGAAATGAAATGCCTCTAAACAAACTCGTTGCTGCTTTAATTTCTCTGCTCTCTAGTGCTCATATGTTCTAATTTGTCCAGATGGCCAAATCAGATCTGTAAACATACAAAATAAGATGTCTTCTTCCTCTGTCACTGCTGTTCACCCCTCCATCTCCAGACCCTAATCCGGTTTTCCTTTGTATTTTCTTCCAAATGAAATAGTGGTTGCACTGTGGCTGTAAACTGATCTGATCAGCTGTGTTTTGTTATTTTTGCAGAAGGCAGATAACAAACATCTTTGTAGTCAAGCTGTGGGCCGTCCAATGGTCCACATCTCCAGCCCAGTGACTAACAAGTTTTTTTTATTACACGGATTAAGATTTAAATTCAGTTTTATCTTTTCAGCACCACAAACATAATCACAGTAATGGGAAACAGAAACCCACCCTACGTTAAAAACAATTGCTTAGCTGTTAAAATTTCCAAAGACGGAATAACAAATAACATTTCCATTTGAGAAGCTTTATTGAGTAATTCAGCTATTTTAATTCATTTCTGAAGTCAGTAATTTTATTTTTTACAGCTTTATGTTTTCACTTACTCATTGGCACATTTATATAGGACACATTAACCTCAAGAACACAGATTTGCCAAATGTACACTGCAATCCTGCTATGCATGTTGATGAGATAGAATTTCTTCTACCAATAACTCCATGCTCAAATTGATCCATAATAGCAACAATACAACAGGACACGTTTGAGTCTTTCCAGTTTGTTTTCTAGCATTGTTAGCTAGCCAAATAGCTATTTTGGGAGGATATACGTCCCTCCTAGATACTTACCTGGAACTCACCAAGTTGTTTGATGCTACTGGATATCCTTTTTTGAACGGCTTGTCAGTGGTTGGTTAATGCACAGGACTGGAAATATTTTATTGACATTTTTGAGGAGTCCATGTTAGTTTTGTTGCAAAACTCTTTGAGCTAATGTATGATTACGCAAAACCCCTTTCTCCTCCTCTCTGTCCATACATGCATAGACAGCTGAGGGGCCTTCCTACCCATCAGAGCTAGGAGATCACTAAGATCCTTGTTGCTGCAACAAAGACCCTGTTGAAAAACACTTGGTTGTGTTGAGCTCTCGAGAAATTGAATCCATTGTTCAGAGATACGCATCAAGTCAGTGGGTACGTCCAAATACATAATAGTTTCTAGTTTTCCAGGTATTCTTGTCTTGTCTTGTTATTGTGCACCTTTCAGGCATGTAGATGGCAGGGAACACTGATAATTGGGTATTGGGGCAATACTATGAGAAAGTAATTCAGTTTTATTATACTTCTTCTTCAACTTCCATTTAGTAGGTTATTTAATAGTGGAGAGTAATTTAGGTACTAGCTGATTTCTCCTATGTATGTTGTATTTATTTAAATAGTTAAAAAACCTACCCACAGTTGTATATTTTATATATGATGACTTATAAACAACAAAAAATGGCTGCTTAAATGCATTAAATAACAATATTCAGTACTTGTAACTAACTGCTGTCATGAGATTAGCATTTAGCTGGTTTATTCTGATTAAGTCTGTCTACTCCCTCTTTTCTCTTCTACAGTATATTTATGGTCTCACTGCACAGTTAATTTGAGTTTGTATGTGAGGTGTCGAAAAGAAAAATATATGCTACCACATGCACTGCTAAAGATAAGCTACACTTTGTCACAGTAGGTCAAACAGCAGAGTGAGTTTGTTTACACCTTAGAGGGTTGAGATTTTGTATTTTGTGTTTCTTACAGATTAAATAATAATATTTTTAAACTTCCAGGACATTGTCTTTGAAACATTTGTAAATCTAACTTTGCATTTTGAAGAGTCAGTAATGATAGACATTTATGGTAGTTCAGGATGAGACTTAATCCTCTGTAATCCCCATAACACAGCACACAACCTGCCATTACCCACCACAGTCTCACATGGCCTCTGTTTTTGTTAATTTATTTTCTGGCATTATACACGGTGCAATTATCTTTACCCAAAGCTTCTTCTTTTAGGTGTCTTTTGACAGTTTGGATAAATATGACTGACACCAGGAAACGTCTCCATGAATACATTTTAAAGACACCTCTGTTTTTCATTCTCTAGCAACAATTCTGTAAAGTAACATTACTTATGCTTGAGCAGGGATTGGTATCCTTTTCAGCAAATTACACCTTGTCTCCCTTGATTACATCAAATCAGTCATACAGGCTCGGTTCTTTCATCAGTGCTGTAAATGGAGGAACAAACCCCAGGGTCTGACTATTTTAAAGTCCCATGACAGCCATAATCTCTACTTCTGGCTTAGATTTCACTCCATCCATTACAATCTGATAAGAATTCAGGGCTACTAAACAAAAGATGGAGATCTAAGAGCAATCCTCCCTCTTTTGAAGAAATAAAGCTGTCCAGAGACACTTAAAAATGAGTTTATGGTGAAATGTATCAGGGAATTTCCAGAGAAGAATCCCCCTACCCCTTTAGCTTATCCTAAAATCATTTGTCCTTTGCCAAGAAATGCTTTGAGATAAGCTGTTCACATCTTATTATTTTGCAAAACATTAATCAAGGACAGAAAGTAAAAAACACCTTGCCACTGAAGTCTATTATTCCTTAGAATAAGTGTTTGGACTTAATACCAAAATTGAGGTCTGTGTTTGAACTGTTTCACCAGTGTAAATTACTGTGAGAGCTACAGAACAGTGCCCACTCTCTCAGGGGGGTTGCAAGAACATCTGTTATCATTCTTTACTTTTAATGACATAATGTTTTAATGTGGGGTTCAGGCTTTGTCCATAACTCCACTCAGGAGAAACCAACACACACTGCAGGTCAACCATCAAACACCAAGAAAATGACAAACTTACTGTCTGATAAAAAACATACTGGTACCTTATTTTAAAACTGATTCTGTGAGCTGACTGGCAAACTTAAATCACTGCTATAGCCCCTTCTTAAAGAATAAAGATTTATTTTAACTCTTTTATCTATAGATTTAGAGGCAGCCATGAAATCGAGGCCCCACCCGGCCCCACAAACTGCAAAGTAAACATTATCTGTAATGAATTTCCCAGCAGTGGTAGGTGTCCCACACATGCTGGGTGGCTCTGACATTCAGGCGTCTACTGGGTCACTGATACTTTGTTTAGTATTTCTATCAAACAACATTTATCAGATGTGTTTGATAAATGAATCCCAAAGGCATGACTTCTCCTCCAAATGGTAGGCCTCACACAGAGAGTGCTGTGCTTGGAGGGAATCAAACGCAAACATGTTGTGGTTTTACTGATATGTTTGAGTCAAAAATGTGTCATCTTGCTAATACGAGCGAAAATATCAAAGAAAATAAAACCACTGTCTTACATAATCGCAGCCCCTCAGCACTGATCAATCACAGCTATTCAAATGCAATTTTAAAACCCATATCCCATATAAAGATTGCAACTTCAGGCTGAAGCATTGACAATTACGAAGCACCGTGCCAGAGCTCCCGGGGAAAAAAAGAGCAGAATCTGGCAAAGTTGTTGCCCCGCCTGAGAGACAGTGAATGTGGCGGTGCAGGTTTATCTCTGCCCCAGAATAAAGACTCCTGGAGGCTGGTTGGCAGAGTCACAGGGCTCTCATTAGCATGTAGTTGCTCACCGCAAGCTGAGATGTCTTACCTCGGGCGTTCAGGGGTGCACAGTGCTTCATCTGGCTCTGATTTACCAGAATGAAGGTGGAAAAGAGTTCTTTTTCTCATTTCAGCTTCTCAATTAGCTTTCTTGGATTGTCAGCATTTTGGATGCTTTCACTTAAAGGAGGTTACATGAACTCGACCATGCAGTCGCCAATTTAATCATTGCTTACTGCCAAGAATTTACAACAAAGAAAAGGAATAGAAATTCAATTTAATGTCCAGCTTTCTTCTTCAGAAAAGATCTATTACCGATATATAAGTCAACAGTACAGAATTATGTGACAGGAAACATGATTAATGTATTGCTTTGAGGAACTAACAATAACCCTATGAGAAATTACCCATTTTTCTTATTTTCTTTGTAATTTGAGGCCCTCACTCAGTGTCTTATGGACAAACAAGAGGTTTGCTCAGAGTAAAGTTCTTAAATCTGACACAACAGAGCGTAAAAGTATTTTATGCTAACTACAGACAAGATTTCCTGTTTGCTCTCCCATTTTAAAACCGGTCTTATGATCCCAATTCTAAATTGGACCATATGTTCCAAAAATTACTTTCTGCAAAAGCACATCCAGCAAAACCTAGAGTTAAAAATAGACACCAGTGAAATCTGGAGGTTGCTCAGGTATGTTGTTGGTTAGCTCCATATGGCAAATCCATTGAAGCCTCTCTATTATGTTTAAGTATATCTACAGATGTGGATGGAGAACAGATTTATAACAGATTTGTGTAAGGATTCTTTGGCTGAAATCAGATTAGATGTTAATCTTAAACTCAGCCATTACCTTGAAAAAATTATATTATTGTGAAAAACAAAATGGAATCATCAATCAAAATCTGAAAATATGGGAGGACGCAGTCCAACTGGTTGCATAAAGCTTTATGTATAAATATATATGTATAGTTCATTCAGACTTCACCAAAATGCCATAATCCATAATCCAAACCATAATCTTACTCTTAAATGAATAGTTTGACATTTTGGGCAAAACTTGAAGCTAGAATTAATTATGAAGCTAAAGCGGAGAGTCAATTAGCTTAGCTTAGCAGAAAGACTAGAAGCATAGGGAGGCAGATAACCTGAGACTGTCAAAAGGTTAAAAGAAAACTTGCCTATCAACATCTTTAAGGCCCATCAATTAAAACCTTATGTCTCATTTGTTTACTCTGTACAACAACTGAAATTTAAAAACAACAGTTTAAAGACGTGCTGGCAAGTGGATTTTTTTTACTTTAGACGAAGCCAGACCAGCTGTTTCCCCCTAATTACAATTTTTATTTTAAGCTAGGCTAATCACTTTCTGGCTCTATCTTTATATTTAGTATACAAACACGAGTGTGGTACCTTCTCATCTAACTCTTTGCAAAAAAGTTAATAAGCATAAATCAGAAAAAGTCAAACTATTCCTTTAGTGATTTGACTGACCTGCCTGCCTAAGTTGTTTTTTAGTATAACCCTTTTACTATAAGGGTTTGGTCATAATACATGTGAAGTATGTACAGATGCAATGTAGAGTTAAGTCTGCAAAAGCATTTATGTCTTTGTACAGTAGACCTCCATTTGATCAAACAGCAGATTTACTATTCGTACAAGAATTTTCGAGATTCAGTCTGAACACAGTGAAAGTCAGAGCTTTTCCTACTTCTCTGCAATATTGAAAGTAAAGGTTTAAAATTCAATAATGATCTTAAAACAAAAACTGTTTTAAAAAGTGAAGGTCAAAGAGGAATTCCCTCCCAGTTTTGACATAAAAAACAACTATATTGGACTTAATCAGTGGATTTACTGGACCCATTCCTCAGAGCTGCTTCATCAGATCTCTTATATTAAATTTACTGCATTATTGGATCTATCATAATTCTAAATAACTGACACCATCATGCTCATGCTGATATTACCCACAAATACCTACCAAGGTCACAGCCCACATTTTCTGTTGTCCTGTATTTATTCCCTCTAATATCTATTCTATATCTAATATTCATTCTTAGGACAGAGTAATATCTTTTACATATATTATGGGCACTGTGACTTTGAGCATTACACTGAATGCCATTTATTCCATGTAACCCTATACAGTCTACAATTTTAAGCTTATTCTGCTCATTGCAATTTGTGGTAGATAGAATGACCAGATGAATACCTAAAATGCAAATGTGAATATGGGCTCCAAGTCCAGATACAGAAAAGCTCTTTTGAGGGGAAAGTTCATGAAAAACAAACAAAACCAAGTGGCTGTGCAAAGTTTTAAAAACTTTCCATTTCCAAAGATTATATCAGTTTTTTCCTTCACTAAAGACCCCTCTGAGACTATTACACTTACCTTTAAGTTTTACTAACTGTGACACAATACCCCAAAGTAAGTGCCCATAAAAATGCCACAGAAATTAATTACAAGGAAAACTGATCTTCCCATTGTTAATTTGCCAGTTAAATGTTGTCGTCCCTGTGGGGGTATAGAGAACGCAGAAAAAAAGCTCACTAGGAGAGGTTATTATTGTGGCTAGGTCCGTAAAGATACAATTTCAATCCAGGAAGCTACAGGGTTATGGCCATAACCATAAACACACAGAAAAACACACTAGTTCAACTTTATTCCACATGGATAAAATACAAGAAAGAGGGGCTTTTTGCTTTGATGCTCCGTCTGTCTTTTCTCAAGAATGAATACCATTATGGAAGGTCATTAAGATGCCTGCCTAGCAACCCCCTGGCATCAGACTACATTATGTTGGCTTCAAGCCTGAAAAGCAAAGAAAACATTGGCCCAAGTGATGATCTGGACTTGGCTGAAGGAGCAGAGAAGATATATTTTCAGTAACATGACATCAATAAGTGCAGTGTGCCTATGTGTTGAATCATCTCTTATCGTGGATGTCAGCCCAAAAGAACTTCTTCTTTTCACAGCATCACGCAAGAGGGATGTTTGCCTTCACCACCAGTGCTGATAAGATCAGCATCAGACCGAAAAATAGATTATAATACTTTGGCCTTTCGCAATTCTGCTGCAGCCACAAGTCAGCAGTTCACATAGCTTGCTTTTAGACTTCTTCATGAGCTATATCTTTATAGCTTGTGAGCTAATCCAAACAGGATATACAGCGCTTTGTGAATAGCTGCCTATTGTAGACTGGGGGTATAAGATTAGGAGACATGGTTCTTAAAATGTCTTACTACAGGCAATCTTCCCTAACCAGCCGTAAAATTGTCTTTGTATCTCTCTCTCTCTCACCCTCTCTTGCCTGTTGGCTTCCGCAGCGAGTTTCCATGAGATCGCAATGCGTTCCTCACTCTCCCGAGCCTCTAAGATACCACATAGTAAATGTAAAGCGATAATTCACAGAGGGAAAAAATGACTGCATGGCTAACTGGTAAAGACACGGTTGGGCTGGAGGACAATGATAGGTGGATGACAGATTGATAACGGAAGAGACAGAGCATGTACTTCTGTTCTCTCCATTATCATTTTTACTGCAAATACATGCTGTGGTATGTCTGAAGCCATACAATATTTTGATTGAGCACATTCAAACCACCGGCTTTTACAGAAGCTGTAGGAGTTCAGTGTCTAGCCGGTTTGGATTCATTGTGCATCTGAGAATGAATGGCTCAAATTAAAGGCTATTCACTGCTCCCATGGCAAGTATTTACATTTTATAGAGCTAATAGTGCAGATGGAACATACTGTAAAGGCATCATTTGTGCAGGTATTATTGGCAAATATTGGCAAATAGTTGTATTTATCTCATGACATATATGACAGCATTTAAAACAGCAATCTCACTCCAACTTGGTTGGGGAGCCAAGACTTTGATAGTAGCTCTTCCAAGAATCAGTAAGCCCAAGCTGCACTTAAACAAGGACCAGCGTTACAATAAATATCGCTGAAGTATTCACCACATCTGTCAGTGAGCATTATACTGGTAGCATGGCAATTACTCCCTGGGCCTATTTACCGGTGAATTGGTGGGCGTCTCCCAGGTGCAAGCAGTCACCTGGGAGGTATCACAGAGAAGGAATGCTGAGGAGGAAGCCAACATGGCTTTCTTATGTCAAGAGGTTAATGTTGGACAAAGTAATATTAATGTCCCCTGTTTGCTCCTCTCTTTTTTAATGCAGGCAATCAAATAAGACAGGTAGCAAATGGTGAGTGATTTCATATGCTGCTTTAAAGTGATAACATTAAAAAAATTGACATCATAAGGGTTAAGGGTAATTTTTCAAATGTTTTACCTTACATAAGATTTATTTAAAAGAAGGACTAAAAAACAGGAACTGAAAAAAGCAAACCATTATCCATGCATGCTCAAATAGTGTCCACAGATGCTGTGACTGACATGTCCTTTCAGGCTGAGATATTGTCCGTATGTTGTCTGAGGGAAATCCAATGAGTATGATTTAAAAGTTAGTTCAAATGAACTGTACATTAAGCTACAATCAAGAGGGAAACTAAATCAACATACATACAACAATACAATACAAGTACAGACTGGACACCATATCACTGAAACGAGGGGACACTAACGCCTGTTGGATCTCATATGGCAATATTAGGGAGTTTACAGCAAGTAAAGGGGTGTACCATTTGTATGATTAATTGCATCAAGCCCACAACGACACACAAAAGACAGAGTTCTTGGAGAGAGATGGGGGAGGCAGTGAGCAGCTGCCAGGTAGAGGCTATGAAACCAAGCTTTTAAACTCGAGGGCAGTTCGGAGCAGGTACACACACTTCTTTAGATGATGACCTAGTTTAATTATACTAAACCATACATATGACACGTTGTTACTTTATCTGTGGCAGACATATCTGTTCAGTGATTTTCTGAGCGAAACTCCTTCAGTCTTCAGGGTTTCGATGTACTGGAGTTCTTGTCTTTCTGATGAGGTTAAAAACTGGGGCTGACTGCCATAAGCAATCTGCTGTATTTCTAACATCATCCATGCACAATGAATTTCCCACCATCTTATCTACAACTGCAACTGAACAAACACAAAATGCGTGCCCCTCTGGACTGCGAGAGTCTGTGATTGTATTATTTGGCATCACTAACACTACCTTGGGAGCTATTATTGGGCTGAAACCTTGCAGCGAGGGGACAATTATCTGGCCTCTTTAGCCCGCGAGGCTGATGTAATTAATTGTAGTTTTTTGCTTGTGTCCCCTGCATCATCAAGCAGCAGCAGCTTTTGTACTGTAGGTCATGAACACGTATTGTATGATTGGGTGATAAAGACAGAAGACATTTGGAAAGGGAGCTTGGAAATAGAAAGGTAATAGCTGGTTTTCACAGATTAGATGACCTTGAGGACCACTAATTTCAGGGTTGCAGTGTGGAAAATACATCCTCCCTGATGGTTATGGCAACCATTGTTTGTTTTTGCACTTGTGTGTCAGGAAAGAACATAAAAATCTTGGTTGGATGCCATGGTGGAGAGAAGATCGCATCAGGACTCAGGATATTTTCTATCATATTGAGAGGAAATACCTCCATGTATACATGGAAATGCTTGCAGCATGAATTATAAGTAGTGTACTGTACATTTCAAATTACGTACTTTTATTTATCTTTTCTTAAACACAACATTCTATTATATTCTTGTATTTCTTAGATAGTAAGTACAGTGAGACATGTGAAGTAAAGCATTTTTCTGGACTTTACGTTCTCATATTGATACTTTAACTTATTTTATATGAGTAAAACTTGAGCCGATTACGATGGATCAAATTACTTTCAAGGGTCATTCTAACATTGAAGAATTATGTTGAAAAATTTACATTTAAAAAGTGATTTACAATTACTGCAGCACTTATCTAGGCAATTACATTTTCCCTGACTTGTGTCCATATAACTGGGGAAGCAATTATTAAACTTGAGTAAAAGATGAAGTTTCGTTTTTTTCCATTTCTGCCTACATTAATCAAACCAAATCTTCAAATGAAGGCCTGTCCACTCTGAAATGAAACTGTCAAAAATCCTGTAAGACATCCAGAACCACAGAAATACTAAAGAGTTTCCAGTGTAAGTTTTATGATCAGAAATCAGTGACGTGTTAAACTGATGTCCATCCAGTGACGGATTTTATTTTTCTCGTCTGTGGGGCTTCATACTGCGTCTCCATTCATCCCAGTTCAACTGTCATCCCTGATATGTACAAAGATAAATTTTGCTTTGCAAACATGAACATCTGACAGTGCGGTATAAAAAAAAAACCCCTGTGATGCAGTCATCCAGCTGTTCACTGTCCCGAGGCTGAAGCCCCAGAAGAAGACATTCATTAAAGGATTAGGGCCCACACTTTGTACTGACACAAGAATGAGGGCGACTGAAAGGAGAAGAATGAAATGATCAAAATGATATTCAAGCACCATTTTGCACATGAGAGGAGATGCTGGCGGTGTAAGTAGTGGCAATCAAAACAAAGTGCAAAGATCCTCCCTTTCCTGAGGCAGCGCCATGCTGGCAAAGATAACAGGAATCCTGCCGTGGCTAAGCCTCTTTAGTGCACTTTTTCATGTTGTGTTTAAGGTGTCAAAGAGACTGAGATCAAAGATTCCATGGCCACTTTAGTGTGTCTTTAAATGGAGCAGTGATCAACAAATTCTCAATAGGCTGTGAAGATACTTTGTCTCCGGTGGAGCAGCAGCAGCAGCAGCAGCAGCAGCAGCAGCAGCAGTGAGTAATTCAAAAGATGAATTCAGAGAGTAATTCAGTTAGGGAGCGTTTCATGGGAATGCTATTAATCTTCCAGGGCCTTCCAGTAAGAGCTCATATTTTCAATTTGAGATGTCTGCGCTCTCCTCAAATAGTTAATTCTTTAGTGTCCTAAAAACTGATCTTAAAGTGTTTCAACTGCAGTTCCAAACCAAACAAAGGCATTACATTTCTTTGCTTGTTTATTGAAAGTTTCAATAATAGGCAATTTGGCAGTGACAGTAGGAATCCTCAGCCGAAAACCATAAAAGTGGCAGTATGTGTGGTCTGGTGTTGCCATTGCAGTGAACTCCAAAGAAGCTGGAGGACCAGGGCCAGCATTTCCCGTAGCATAACACACGCCGACAGCAGGCAGACATGGCAAACTGGACTCTCCTTGTTCTCACACTCTGTGCCAAATTGGGGGAAATTCTTTCAGTGGCAAGTATCAATTTCTCACTTTAAACAAACATCCAAGGTTTTTGAATCTCAACATGGTGCGTGCATGTCGCCTATAGGGCATCTGATATGGGGAGACCACACACATGGAGTCACCTTTCAGTATCACCTTTCTCCTTGCACTGACTTTTTTACTCATTCATATTTTCCATACATCCCTCTCTGCTGTTCTTGACAAAATTAGACCACGTTTTTATGAGATGAAAGTGAGAGGAGACAACATCAGCCTACAAACAAAGGGAAAGGCTACATTCTCAAGACAAGCTTCTAAAAGTCAAGTGAAATATTATTTTCACCAGAGAAATGCTGTGATTCTGCCTGACACTATGGGGCTGTAGTCAGTCTTTCTTCAACAGTTGTGTCACATTAAGCATCAACGGGGAAAACACATCCATCATTCTCCTTCCAAATTTGTCTCACTTGCAAATTGCTCGCAAGTGAAGTTGACAGCCATGGAGGCTGCATCGCCTGGCTCGGCCCCATCTGGTACAGATATACAGGCAACTTCAAATGGTCAGCTTCAGCCTTAACTCATATCACACAGCAACCGCGCGGCCACATGGTCCCTGTGAAGCCGTACGGATTAGATATTAAAGTGTGTAGTAGATGTGGGTGGATCACACCGTTCATGGTAAGAAAAATTCATCTCAGTATCGGACACATTCAGATCTTCAAAGGAGGGAGCAATTTGCAGCTAATAAGTTGACTCTTTGCATGAGGCTAAACCACACGATGAAGAAGTTTTATTGGCTCTTTGTGTGCACGTGTATGTGTGTGCACAAAAGTGGAAGGGAAATGAAGCATGCTGCCATCACTAAACCTGTATGTTTGATTATTCCCAGAAGAATTAGTAAATAAAAGTATTTATGAACAGTTATTAGTGACATACTTTCTATTTCTGGGTCCATTTGTAGCTTAGTGATGGTGTTTGTATTCCTGCAAATTACTGGACAAATACAGATGACATGATGTCATGCAGAAACATTCCCAGAGTAAATTCAGTGGAAGCTGAAGGTAGAAAACGGTTCAACAGCAAATATCAGGATTTATTTGAAAGAACAAGCAACAGCTTTATTCTAGACTCACTAGTTTAACAATCATTCAGAAAGAAATCTGAAAGTGGCAAAGATACTGATTTCTTCTGTGACAGTCAGCACACATAGGCCATGAAGCAATGCAGTTTGCATCATGACCATCACCCAACTCTCATTTTCTGTACGGGAATACGACAATAACATATACTATAAAAACACATTTGCTGTACTCAATCATTTTATATTTTAAATGACAAAACATCAGACTTTAATTACCAGCAGATAAACCACAGAGAAGCTCACCCAAGTGGTCTTTCACTCCTGCTGCTAAATAATCACCAGCAATGTTGGCATGATGTTAGCTGTGAAAGCTAAAGCTGGTGCACATGTCAGCAGCTCGAACATACCGCATGAGACTCCAACATTTTGTTTTTGTGTGAAAAGTATTGTGAAAGGGAGTCAAAAGTCCACCACTCGCTGGGAAATTGAAAACATGAAGGCATTTTCACACAGGAAGGGACAGAGAGGCTTTGAACTCTTAAAGTGTTGACAGTGCAAGGACACCTTATCCAGAAACCTCCCACCCAATGGCTCCTTGAGCAGCTCCCAATACAACAAAGACTTCAAAAGAACTCCAGGTCATTCAGTTTAATGGCAGTCCTATGAGAAATTTTCTGATATTATGCAGTAATGTAATTACAATTCTGAGCCAGAAGAAAAGGGCAATGGCTGAATGTGAATTACCTCCCTAATCTCCATTTACTGCTACTATTATGCACAAATACCTTTTTTCAGGAGTCACACTATAACTATCAAACCACTGTGCTGTACATCCAAAACAAATGAGTCTTTTTGTGGCCTGTTGGTCAGGGACTGATTGGAGGCAGCAAAGACTACACACGGGAGGTTGAAAATCACACACAGGGAGAATGGCTCCCGACCATGAGAATAAAGATGAAGCCGGGCTTTCATATCAAACTAATAAGAGTCATATGGAGAGAAAAAGGCAACAGCAGTCCACACTGGGGATTGATGTGAAGAGTAGAGTGAGAGATCATGGCAGCACAGTGTTTTTCTTGTGCTGTTGTGAAAACAGACACCAGGCTTCGGTGCAAGTAGCAGCCACTCCATAATGTGTGGTTTTAGAAGCAAATGAGCAATATAACCACTAGTGACTTTGAACGCTGACACCATGTATCAGCGTAAAACCACAACAATCGTGTGATTTACATCTATTTTGTCAATATAAACAGCAAAGAAATGTAAAAAAATCATGTTCTGATGGCATTTTACTTAAGGGAAATTTAAGTTAGCAGTCGCTTCTTTATGGAAAACAAACTAGAGTTCATTAGAAAGGCATAAAAATGATTGGAGTCTCCACAAGATCACTTTTCACTGGGAACAGCTTGCCGAAGCGCCCTGAAGGCTTCAAGCAAAACCCTAATTTCCTTGCAAATCCCATACAACAATATTAGTTTTAGACCAGCAAAGCATTTTACGTCATCTCAAGAGAGCAACGGTGGCCAAAACTATAGGAAATAGAGTCACAGGAAGGATTTGACACTTGTGCCAAAAGACTGAGAGAACTGTATGAATTTAAATGTGTTCATATTATAGGGTCAGGAAACCTGAGTGTTTTCTGTGAAATAGTGTGCTTTAAATTGAGTTGTGACACTACTATCTGAATATCCAGCATCATACCTACTATTGTCATTGTTTATACCCTCATCCAATAATAATAGTAATAGTGTATTATATTGTGTATTCAAATAACCACATTGTGTACCTGTGGCTCATTTTATCTGCTTTCTTCCCTTATTCATCTTTTTTTTGTACATTTTTATAGCATCACATCACACACACAGTTTATATTTTATGATGTACATTCAGCAATATAGCTATTACTTTCCTTTTTCTTCTTTTTTTTATATTACATAATTATCAGCTGTAGCTCAGGAGGTTGAGCATGCCGTCCATGAATTGCATTGTTTGTGCTTCGCTCCTCCTGTCCACATTTCACAGTCTCCTTGAGAGAAGTGTGTGTGTGAATGGGTGAATGAGAGGCATTGTGAAGGCTTTGTCCTGCTAGAAAAGTGATGCAGACCATTCATATTAACTTCTGCTGTTTGCTGATAGAGCAACCAAAGTTCCCCTCATGGATCATTAAAGCTTCATTTTAGCTTGTGATTAACTTCAGTTTGGCTTCCAGCGTGCTCAGCAGTGAGTAGGGGAAAACCCCAACAACCGACTATTATGTGATGCATCATCAGCCTGTGTTTCTCTAAGAAGTATATCGGTTGCATCACTCACACATTTTTGTGTGATGACTGATGTTTTTGAAAGGAATAATAAAAGGCCAAGACAAAAGCAGGGGCTAATAGCTGTGTGGGATGAAAATAATAAATTTAGTACCTTCCCTTACAACGAGGAAGACAATAAACTGGGATAAAAGGGGAAAAAAGGACTTAAACAGCCTTTTAGCTGCCAGAGGCCTGTTTGACTCTGTAAGCACTTAAGAAATCAAAGCATGCATACAGACTCATTGCATGCTTACACACAAGAAAAAAAACCCCACTTGACCAAAGTATAATACTATTGAGTGAAACACAGATCCCACTGTGCATGCTAGCTAGCTAGCCATCTAAACACTGGGCGTGTTAGGAATATGTCTTTTTTGATACTCTTCGAGTAAATCCAAGACTACAGAGGCGGTGGGTTCGGTAGTTGACTTATCCAAGCCCATGCCAGCTCTTGCCATTACTACACATTCACTGGGCTTTGTGGAAGTCCTAGACTATGATTGATCATAATTCACTAACCTGGCTTATTGGACAGCCCTCCAATAAGCCAGGTTAGTGAATTATGATCAATGTAACTTCCCTTTTCACTTGACCTTTTCTTGCCAAGATATCATTTCCAGAGAAATGGCGCTTTTTTACCTCACTAAAAATCCAAAGATGAAGAGTTTACATGAAATTCAGCCAGAAGGGCAAAAGGGCAAACAGACAGACAGCTGATGCAGCAAATCAGAGATTTGTGTGGCGATTCAAACACCTGCTTTGTCCAGTAGTGAGACAAACAAATGAGAGCCGGCCAGAGGATCCTGGATCAAGTTTAGCCTGAGGGGGCCAGATAGTGACTCAACAGCAGGTCTTTTTTTTGACACAGTAAATCAAAGAGGCTAAAGATTGGGCTCCATAGACCACAAGAGCAGGTGCTTTAGAGATTTATTTCAGTAAATGTTATTTGTTCTTCTTGATTTACATTTACATGTAAAAATAAAATGAGCTGATGCTGAGTCCTACATACATATGTATATGTTAAAGAATATACAGTACAGTGATATTTTAAGCATTTTCAAATCTTTTTTTTAAATTTCAGTTTCAACATCATATTCCTTTTTCACAGCAAAATGTTAAAAGCACAGGTGTTACTAATAACATTAACGATGGCTCTGTTTTGTTCAAGTGTCCCAGTAAGTCACGACAGTGTGACAGTGAGCCAGCATGCTCAATACCAGAAATGAAGCAGCTAAATGGAATTCAGCCATAGTTCATTTTATTATTTAAACATGTGCTTTTACAATTCTTGACATGTCAAAATATCTTCTGTGGAAAAGGCTTATTAAACCTGCATTATCTGAATTTTAGGCGACTTACAAACTGTAAACACAACATTGACATATGACTTTATAAAGTTGTAATGGCGCACGCATTAGCAAACTCCAAATCCATAATTAGCTCTGCTTTTAGCTCAGTCTTTGGTCTCCACCAAGACTGGAACTTGTTATCACTCTCAAAGTCTTTTTTTTTTTTAAACAATAACAAACAGCTATTTAAAACTCAACTTAATATAACTTGTTTCTGCATTGTTTTTGATGCTGCAAAAGGTTCTGATGCCAACATAAGTGTATTAAGTGTAGTGTCATGTAAAACCTGGATTTCAAGTATGATGCCATTGAGAAACCCTTGCTTTAAAATGCATAATTGTGACTCTATAATTAAATATTGCATGTGAATATACCTGTAATTAATATGATGATCAGTTTAGTAATTGGGCCTTAATATTACATGGGAAAAGTTTAGAGACAAAAATCTATTTGTATGTTTTTGGTGGTGTGCTTACTTTGCTGGATTGATGCCTGGACGCTGTCAGCCAACTGCAGTAAAAGCAGCTGTGTTTGTTTGGTGAATCACAAACAGGGTGTGTTGTGAATGTAACTCTCTTTACCTTAACTTTCTAACATCTTCATCCAGATGATGATAGTCATTTGAAGAATTCAGTTTTTTCATGTGATCTCATAACCTGTTTGCCGGATCAAAGTGGACGTGGAGGTGATGTGGCAATTTTTTCCCTTTTTATGGCAGATTATTTATCTCAGGAGTATTTGTCTAAGAAGAGTTTCTCTTTGAAGACATGTCGATGGGCATTAGTGTCCAGCAGTGCTTTGGAACGGTGTAGTGTGATGTAGCTATACAGAGTATAAAAAGAAAAATTACATTGGATTATTGTAGACATGTTTTCTGAGGATAATGTGGAAGAGAGAGCAAATATTTCTGTAATGAGCTACACAAGCAAACATGGTGATCTTGGTCTCAACAAATCAGCATCCTCCCTGGAAGAGGGTAACTGGATGTATGTGTCAGACATTCTTCTGGTTTAGTGCAGCCATAATCAGATTTTTGTGGTTCAGACATCACTAAAAGGAAGTCTGAGTCTGACAAGGCAATACACAGTAGTGTTTCTTTAAATTACAGAATTGAAGGTTTCATCGACTCAGTACAGTCCATTGCAGTACAAGTGTGGGAGGAGCTCAGTGTGAGTGTGAAAGAGGTTTTATGTTCAGGTTCAAGGTCTCTTCCTCCTGCACATGTCTTTGGCAGCCAGAGAAAAGCATCCTGGCAAAGTCTCCAGGTGTATTCAAGTGTTCCAGGTGCCAGAAATAAAGGCAGTGTCTGTCTGATGGTGTTGAAGTTTCCACCAAACAACCCCCAACAAATGCAACAGATGTAATTCCTCCATCTATTGACTCTTTTATTACTGTACATAACCAGTTATATTGAACTTTAGAATATGAAATGTCCAAGATCTCTGTGCACTGATGAGTACTTTGGCTCTGAGTGAACGCTCAACTATTGGATTTGTCAAAAAGCAAATGGGAACAGTGACAGATCCACTGTGACTGATGGCTTTAGATCCATGCAGGCCATTTTACACGTCCTTCTGGTTCACTGGACTCAGACCTCAGTTTAAAACAAGGTAAAAACTCTGCTGCTGTATTTGCCATTGCTTAATTTAGAAGGAAAAAATGTCCAAATTAATTGTGAGTATGAACTACACAGTGCATGACACATTTTCTCTTTAGCAAAACACAAATATCTATACACAGTACAGTAAATATTATGTCACTATGATGCAGTGCATAAATGTGTATATATAGATTACATTTTTATATTACTACAGATGTAAAATTAAAGAGGTTCAACTTTTTTGCCAGAACAAGTAACAGTTTGACAGTTTCTATTAACAGACATCAGTCATTTCTGAATTTGTGTCCAGAATTAAAATTGTGGGCTACTCACACAATAGAGTACGTGTCTTTTTAATACGATTGCTGGTGGAGGGACTGAGAGTCACATTGATGTAGATTGATTGTAGCGTTCTTTCTTAAGACTGAGGACAAATGCCTAGTGGGTGATTAAATCCAGGCCCTTCGCTTGGACGCTTCTGGCGGATTTTCCGAGCGCAAGGGAATTGGCGCCGGAGATCCTGTGTATTTTCCACCCTGATCTCTGCTTGGCAGAGGCCTAAATAATAAAGCTCTTTTTACTGAGCTGCCCGGGGTTCCCTGTGTACAAACACAAGCCCTGCACCCCCCCCCTGACCCCCTGCCTCTGCTGTTTTTACACGACCCACCGCCATGGGGGTTTACCTCACACCCCACTAAGCTCCCGTCTTGCAGTTGTCTGAAAGTCAGCCCCCACTCTGCCACAGAGTCCTGCACACACTGGGGTCAAGCCAATTTGGTCTTGAGGTAATTTTACTGGGACCAAAGTGCACAATGCGAGGCTTGATCAGGGAACACAGGAAGCAGCTAACAACTGGCAAACATCTAAACCAAATCTTGAGAAAAAAAATCATGGAAAAAGCTCAAGAAGGTCATTTACACTGTAGCGCACACTGTACTCATACCTCTGCTAGTCAATATTCCACATGTGTTATTGTGTTACGACTGTTATTTTTAATTGCATCATGGAGTGCCGTAGGGTGTGAGTCCAATACGATCACGGAAATGTGGCAAGCGGTGATGAAACGTCCATTCATGTGGCCACGCATGGATGTGTGTTTATTTAACTACTGTGCAGGTTAATCTGGGTCCTCAAAGCCTGTTGCTGTGTGTTAGTGCCAAGGCTCACAAACCTTCTGCGCTCTGATCAGCCTGCCAGCTTTGAAACCCGAGGCGGGCAGAGAAACGTCCTCCAAAAGCCACGGCCCAGGCCTCTCCTGCTCGCAGAAGAAGAAATGTATACGTAGATCAAGGTAAATAAAGGTAGAACGTTTTTTTCCCCTGCAAACTATTGCATGAATACCTCGCTTGTCATTAACTGTGTGCTGTAAAGTAAAAAAGAAATGTTCCACATGTCCTACAGTACTGTTGGTCATAACATTGTGACAAGATTGGTAGCACCTTTGCCTCCACATGCCCATAAACATAAACCATTTAATGGAGATCCAGTCTCCGAACGGCTGCGTAGGCGGCGTGCGCTCCAAAAGCCAAAACAGAAGCTCTGTATTGGAGGAAAAATTAAGTGATTTTCCATTTTTACCGGCTGAGCCATTTTCCCCATGAACAATAAAATGAAAACAACACATAAGCCTCAGGGAACACTGGAAGAAATTAGTCCCCAACTGAAGTAGCTCATCAACACAGCCACAACAGAGCGACACCCTTTTTGTGTGAGAGAATTTAATGCAAATGTTAGTGTGGCACCCAAAGCTTTTGTTCTGGAATCATGTTAAACCACATGAAACTCACCATGACTTCAAGTTATTTAAAATTTGAGATAATTTAGGAAGAGGGATGTTTAAAGACATTGTTTTCTGGTTCTGCTGAAAATAAAAACTGATTTAATGAATGTCAAAGAAGTTTTGACAAGGGCAGTTTGCTTAACATCTAAATCATCTTTATGAAACTGAGATGTAAGAAACAACAATCTATAGTGGTTTGCACAGCAGAAGAAGAGATACGTCTTCTCCCTGAACCATTTTTGGAGAATTTGTTTTCATTTTCTGTCCCACCTGAAATCTTCTGCACGATCCAACCATTAACAAACACCAAGAACACCAAACAGACGTGTGTGTTTTTGTATGTTCAGAATAGAAAGCCAAACATACATTTTCTGTGTTTGGTATTTTAAGCATTCATTATCTAACGGCTGGAGGAGGCCACACACAGAAGAAAGAAGAAAAAAAAGAGAAGAAGAACGAGAAGAGTGACTGAACTAAGAAAATGTTCTGTGGAGTGAGGAAGAAGAAAACGTTGGTACCAAGCACAGCTCCTCTGGCGCAGAGCCACTTTTGAATATCATGATTCAGTTTATAGTTTGACTTCACAGCAGCACCTCCCTACTCTGCAGTCCATCTGTGACTGAGTTATATTTCTCTAGAATGTCCATGGATGAGGTGCTCATTCAGCAGCCTCTCCAAAATACACCGAGTGGCCATCTGTGTATGACAAAGTCTCTACTGCACTTACTTGTATTTCACTTTCATCTCCTCACTTTCAAGTATTTTATTTTTTGTCAGCTAGAGCTTCTCACTTTTTAGGGCTCCTTCTTTCTGTTTTTCTCATCTCTATAAAATGCAATATGGCTTTATCTCTTTGTATTTTTCCCGCCTCTGTGTGTGTGTGTGTGTGTGTGTGTGTGTGTGTGCTCGAGGGCGCACAGCTCTCTCTTTACTGCTGTGTGTTGTACGTGGCCAGCACCATCAATCTCAGTTGCTGTTTGAATAGGCAACACAAACAGGAGGCACTGTGTCATGCTGGGTTTCACTTTCAGCCTCTCCTTCCACATTTCTCCCTCCAGTTTGTTCTTTATGAGCATGTTGGGCATTTGCACTCACTTATTAACAAATTGATAGTTTATTTCTACTCTCTAACTAGTTGTGAGAGGGCCTACAATCTAGTCCCTTATCCTCATTTGACAGAAATAGCACACAACTGTGATTGCACAATTCTGAATTCCTCCCACTTCTTTAGACAAACTAAATATAGTGTTTGTAATTTCAGCAGTGTATTTTAAGGTTTTGGGTTTGTGGGTGCAGGATGGATCATGGTGTGGATAGTTGATAATATCTGTGAAGCGCCAGCAGGCAGATAGGATCGGCCCCCCTCAGGGAAATGATGTACTTTGCCATCAGGCTGTGGATCCTTACAGAGGAGGAGTCACTATTTGTGCCTATGGGCTGCATGCCATGGCAGTGAAGTACACCATCACTCATCATGTAATGCTGGTAATCTGTCACATTTTCATTTCTGTATGCAGCCATGTCGAGGAGAAGGTGAAGTGATGATATATACCATTACTGTTACACACAATGTATACAGCTAGCTATCCTTTATCACAGTAGTTTGACATTTTGGGAAATACCCCACAGTCGATTTCTGGTCAAGAGTTAGATGAGAAGATTAATGCCACTCTCATGTCTGTGCGTTAACTATTGAACTTGAGCCAGGAGGCGATTAGCTTAGCTTAGCATGAAGACTGGAGGGGGGACACGGGTAGCTACAATTATAAAATACGTCCTCCAGTACCCCTAAAGCTCACTAATTAACACATTGGTTTAATCGGTAAACAAACAGTTAAGTCAAAATGTAATATTTTGTTCACCAAGAAATAGTTACATGAATCCCTCTAAAACCACAAATTGTCATTTTTACAATTCTGTGTGCAGATTATTGTGTTAATTGGGGAGTTTTGAAGGTGTTGGTTGACAGATTATTTTTACCTTTGAACAGAACAGTTTCCCCCTTTTTCCAGTCTGTATGCTAAACTCAGCTAATCTTCTCTCCAGCTCTCAGCAAGAAAGCAGAGACGTCAAGTCAAGTTAATTTATGCAGCCCAAAATCAGAATAACCCTGTTGCATTTTGAGCCATGCAGCAAAGCAATGAGAATCAATAATTTTTCATATATTTAAATCAGCTCTTTAATTTCAAAACAGTTACTTTATGTATACATTATTTCTCAGTAGTATTTCTAGAGAATATATAACAATATATTTCAACATCCTAATATGAAATTTTGAATCTGTGAAATAAAACAGAGAGCAAATGTGTTTTTGTCTGTGTAATACCAACATAATATGTATTGAGCTTCATGTGACCTAACATCAACAGAATGTATTTAAAAAGCAAAAAAAGAAAATGGTTTTATGTTCCTTCCAAACTCCCTTACACCCTTAACTTCATCAAACAAACAGACTCTTAATAAGAACCAAGTGACCTCAGTTTTTGCATGTACATTAAGTTCGTCCAAGCTGGTCTGAAATGCCATATGTATACAAGGGGCCTTATTCAAACATCCATCTCTACATGTGGGTGGGCAGGCCGTCAGGAGAGGTCACATCCTGCTCGTCCTCGTTCTTCTGTGACCTTCCACTTCATATATTCCCCGTTAATAAAGGTGATAAAAAATAAGGACACTGCTGTGTGGCATACGATATAACTAGTGTTGACACAACAAATGACTGAACGGGGCAGTGTTGTGAGTGTGATGTCAGCCTCGCACCTTCTCCACAAAAACAAACAGAAATCTCTTTGTTTCTTTACATTTTTCTTCATCTCTTAGGAACTAAAGTGTTAAAATAATAAAAACAACATTTGATGATGATTTGATTGATGACTGACTGCTGTAAAACAAATTCATTAGAAGGAAGTAAGTTAGATAAGAGTGCAGAGGGTGGTGCTTGTATGTCATCCTCTCAGCTGGATTTTGCATTAATGGATAGATTTTCCACAGATCCATGTGCTAACTAACCTGTAGTACCTGGAAAAAACCCATGACAGAAACTTTAACAACCAGTCCGTGCCAAGGATCAGTCTTAGCTAACTACAGAACAATGAGATCACCAGAGAATCAGTCAAATGGGAGCTGCTCTCTGAGCACTGGCCTACAGTCAGGATGATCTCATAAAAGAGCTGCTCAGAGGCAACTCTATCTCCATTTATGCCAATGAAAAGTTTAATGTAATCATTTAAGACTGACACTTTTGAGCAGCAGCTCACTGCTTTATTCAGGTTACTTTGTAGGAGACATGTTTAAAGTTTACTGAATCACAGTGTTAACAATTAATGGGACACTGAGAGCACCAACAATATCAACAATGTATTGTATGTTATCTTCTCTTGCAAGCCCTCACTTGAGTCCTTCTGGGCCTTTTAGTTCGTTATGAGTCTGTGCCGTTTGTATGTATCAATGCTACCACCATGTGGCCAAGAGGGGTACCCTGTAATGTACCCTGGTGTCACTGCAAGCTCACAAGTTGTGTTTTTATTATTTTTTACCTTTGGCACTTCCAGGATAAACATACATGAAATAAATGTCTGTATATATCAGTGGTGGAAGAAGCATTCCGATCATTTTAATGATTTTAAGTAAAAGTACCAACATGAAAATATAAAACTACTCCATTACAAACAAAAGTCCTGCATTCAAAAGCATTTTACTGTTGCAGTTGATTGAGGTTTTAACTACGTTATATACAGTCCTGAGGTTCCCAACCAAGTCAAAACAGAATTCTGAAGGGCTGTGAGATGATTAACAGAAGAAGATAAAGTTCTGATAAACAAATTTATATTCATTTTATCTTATCTTTACTTTTTGTGAAATAACAGATAATTTTATCATTTGATCATCAGACAATTATTTAAATTTAACCATCTGAGAGTTAGAGGGGAAATCACCCTCTGGTGGAACTGCTAACTAGAGATCTAAAATCTGCGACAAGGGGCCCACAGTAGACAGATTGCTTTTTTGTGAGGGGTTTTGTATTACATTTTATAAACTTATCTGTTTTTTTAAATGTTAAATCTGAATTTAAAAAATTTACTATTTTAGTGGAATAAAAAGTATTTTTTCCCCACTGTGAACTGTAGTGGAAGTTTAAAGTTTAAAGAAACAAATAATGTAAATATTCAAGAAAGTACAAGTATGTCAAAATATTTACTTAAATACATTACATGTACTTAGTTACTTTTCACCACTGGTTTACACACACTATTGTATCTGGTGATGGGCAGAAGATGCATAACACAAACCACTATGTTTTCTATTTTTGGCCCTGAGAGAGTGTTGCACCTTCGCTTCATCATACCAGCCTTTCATTTGGTTTGGCTGCACCTCAACTGTGTCTTGGGTCAGAATGATCAACACTATTAAAGAGTGAAATGACTGAAACATTATGTACACCTTTCTCTCTCTCTCTCTCTCTCTCTCTCTCTCTCTCTCTCTCTCTCCATAGAACAACTCCATGTATATCCTTGACTCGGGTGTGCTGCAGGTTTACTGGGTGATGGTGTTGCAAATTATCTCCGGCTTCCAGTCAAGTAGTTTCACCACGAGGAATGCAGTAATGTAAAGCATGACGCCAGATGAAGAAAAGCAACTTCATACAAATCTTTTACTTCATGTTAACTTAGTAAACCTGAACAGTGCTACACAACTGTGTGTCATCAGTATTTTATCCCTTACAGTGGACAACCATGGAGAAACCCTTAAATCTGCTGCTGAATACATGATTTTAATCACAAAGATCTTCTACCACAATCATAAACCAAACTCACAAAAATGTGAATACTGTATTTACGTGGTTAACTGTTTATACAATGACAATATTAGTGTAAATCCATTATGGCAAATGCACCTACTTATACTGCACATAATCAACTTAAAATACTGATAGGTCAAATTGTCAAGTCGGCACAAAAACATTTCACAAATTTTCATTGCATATTTAGTGACAGAATTTCATTTACACCTAAATATAAAAAAATATTTCTGAACAGACAATTTTTATACTCACAATGGTGCATTAAATATCTGATTTAATTCAGCGTTTCCACAATTCTTATTTATAAATAGCTAATACAACACTGTACAGCTAACTCTTCTTAGAAGGGAGGTGGATCTAAAGACTTCCTAATTGTCTTGTCTCAGTACGTTAACACTGCAACAGGAAGGAGATCATGGTCATTCTAAAGGCTTTTACGTTAGTGTGTGTGCGCATCTAAAACTTGGCTTCTTTGACGATAGAAGGTGCAGCCGGGTTCTCATTGTGGCAGTCGGAAGGTTCCTATCAATCAAAACAGGTTTGTTAATTCAGCAGTTTTATGTATTCAAGAGTCTTTGAATTCACCAAAAACAGTGACCTAACACATATAAACCCAACACAAATCCAGCTAGACGTCACAGCACAATATTTCCTGCCAAGTACACGTCTAGATTCTGTTGTTTCAGGTTAATGATACACTTAGGGTGCAATATACTTTGATTTTAAAGGATACACTCTTTGCAGAGGCCAATATTGATCAACTGAAATACCAAGGCCACCGCTTTAGCTTTAGTAAAGAGATATGACTGCTTGTGTATATTTGTGTATTGATGGCGTCAATAACAGGACCCTGAAACTGAAGCAGCTAAATAGAATTCAGCCATCATTAGTTTTTTTATTTACACTTGTGCGTTGCATGTCAAAATGTCTTCTTTGAAACAGGCCTGTATATTACCAAAACAACACATGAATAAATAAGACAGTTTCATAAATACAGCTGTAGTTTCCGAGAACTTGCAAGGTTTTGTATTAACATCTAAAACTTTTCTCTGTATACCAGTAAAGACCTGAAGTCTTATATTGCATTTACAGGGAGAGGCATATGCTGTGATGGGATAATTATTGTCGGAGCTGACTTACAATTGTAAAAAGTAATTGAAGAAAATCACAAAGTGAAACAGGCTTAGTGAAAACACTGACTGTGTGAATATTATTCAGCGTGATCGTGGGAAACAGAAAAAGCAGGTTCAACAGTGACAAGTGAAAGGATGTGCAGCAGGTGATGGTGATTACTGACAGTGTGTGCTGATTGCTCCGTGCTCCTACCTTTGTGCATCTGCGTGTTGAGCTAAGATTTGTGAAGTTTATTTTTTGTGGAAGCAGAAAGGTGTATTGATCAGGCTTGAGAAGGAGAGGTTTGTGGTTTGGAGATTAGCGTCGTGGCTCCGTAGTCTTGTCCTGACATCAGCCCCTCTGTCTAAAACAACAACTACTGATCACTTCTCATTCAGAGTGTGTGTGTGTGTGTGTGTGTGTGTGTGTGTGTGTGTATGTGTATATATATATGGGCGTGAGTCTCCAGTCTGGGATGAAGCTGCTGCGACAGAATCTGATCTGATTTTAGGCTTAAATGAATAGTTCAACATTTTGGGACATATGCTTTATTAGAGTTAGACAAGAATATTGATAACACTTTGTGCCGGGAGGTTCGACTGTTATGTTATGTTGCCTTGGTATACCCGGGCCTGGACCTCTAAATCAAGTTTTTTGAGTTTGGTAACATATAAAAGCCAAGTAGGCAGGAGAAGCCCAGACTAGCGATTTCCTCATGCTACCAGTCTTTATGCTAAGCTAAACTAATCTGATTTCTAATGCTGATTTCCAATCAGCACTCATCAGTAACTTCACCACAGAGCTTGGAGACTCACCCAGACAACAATAACGACAATTTTGTCTGTGGTCCTGTCACCTCCTTAGGACAACATTGCTTTGTTTGCTTTTGTGTCACACTCTTGGCCTTTTTTCAGAAATTGTTTTCAGGTTCTTTCTCAAACAACTTACTCAAAGCAATCTGCTAACAAACGGTTATACAGTCACACAGTGATGAAATAGAAAGAAATGTATTACGACATAATTAAGGCCAAATGGGATGAGAACAAGGGGAATATCCCAGCAAATGTACTATGTACTATCCAGACAAATTCAATACTTTCCTACGATATTTGTCAGTTAATACATTTCTTAACATGCAAGCAGATGCATGTGGTGTTTTATAACACGTTGGGCCATATTTAACTATATTTATGTGGACAATTGTACAGACATGCAGGCTGAGTCAAGACGACAGCAAAAATAGACAATAGGCAGCACAGAATAAGTTATTTCTGGAGCAGCACGAGACACACGTGACTGCATGCCTTCCATGCAAACTTATGACATGCAAACAAATAACCCTCTTCTTCAGAGGGAACATTTTGTCATAGCAAAAGCACAGGTGTTACTAATAACATTCACAATGGCTCCATTCTATACAAATGTGTGAGTAAGCTGTGACAGTACCAGGACCCTGAAACTGAAGCAGCTAAATGGAATTCAGCCATGATTCATTTTATTATTTACATCTGTGCTTTTTCCTACAGTGACGTGTCAAAATGTCCCCCATGAAAAAGGCCCATTCCACATTATACCACGACCACCCTTGTTCCCCAACAAACAAACAAAGCATAACACCCTTTTTGTCACTTTAACACTTACTGCTGCTTTGGCCAACAGGTTTGCGTTCTGTCTCCGCAGATCAGACTTGATAAAACCTGCAGGGAAATAAAGACATATGTACAGGTAATGCCTGCATGAGGTAATGCCTGCTATTACAAAGCAACAAAAGAATAAAAAATAATATTTTAGGTCCATCCTACTCAAATAAACGCATCTAAAAAGGCATATGCAGGTTAATGATATACAAATAAAAGTGTGGTTGTAGGACATGATGTAATAAAGGTGACTATCCAGTAGATGGCTCTTATGCACAGACTCACGACAAGAGTGGCTTTAAATATGATACACTTTTGTATTACACAAGACTGTGTGGCAACAAATGCTAATCTGGATCCCAATTTACCTTTAAACGCTATGTGGCACAACTATAAAAAAAACCTTGATTGCAACTTAATCATTAACCTCCTTTTCCACATGAGAATGTTTCACAACAAATTATAACCTTTGCAACTGAATACATTACAGAGAGCCAATACTGTATTAGGAACATTAGGAGTATATCACACATAAAAGAAGTGGGAGGTCAGTTGTGGTTTTCTCACAACGCTGTACTTTTCCTTTAAAAACTGGCATCACGACCACAACAAGACGTTCACTCATATGTCTTAATGCTGAGAAAGTTACAAAAGGACAGTGAGTCAGTCTGCTGATCTTTGTGAGCAGAAAAGTCTCTCTTCATTGGCTAAAGCATTTAAAAAAAGTTATACATTGCTCATGAATCCCTTAATAAGCCAAGCAAAAGGACCTATGTGGCTTTGTATGGACTAAGGCATGTGCTGCACTTCTTCTGTATGTTTATTACCTTATAAATGATGCAAACGTTTCCACTTCTCAGTGAGTGAACAACTAAATGTTTAGTTCCCTACCCTCTGACTTGTTTGTCTCAAAATTACTTCTCAGTACTTTGCTTAATGAAAAACATTCACTCAAATTTTTGATTGAGGACAGAACAAGAAAATACCCGCGGTTACACACGCGGTTTTCAAACGTCAGTTAAAACACAGCACCGTATTGTGCTATTATTAAACCCTTTTAAGGAAATGAAATCATTTTTAAGAACTCTGAGCCGTTCCCAGGGTCTTATAGCATACCTGTAAGGAGGTGACATTTTGTGTTAACAATATAATACAATAAAAACACATCAGTCATTGTGTTGGAAATATTCAATCTGTATCCTAACACAACCCTGAAACAGTCTTTCAAAATGATACATTAACCATGATCTACATTCTTGGAATTCAACACTTTCCCACAAGAAACTCATAACAGAAACAGTGACAGACAAAGATAATTCACGTGTCATAAAATCAATAGCTTACTATGACTCTATACAACATATGTTTCACACTCAGAAAGGTCTTACCTGTCATTATTGTGCCAATTAGGAGAAAGACGCAGAGGAAGATGTTTCCTTCCATTGTGCCGATGTTGTCGATGATCTTCCCCTGGCAGATGGTGAATAAGATGCCAAAGACCTGTGCTTGTAGAACATGCAATAGCACGCACACACGTAGCCATGACAAAAAAAAGATGCATAACAAATAAGTGCCATCCATATCTCCCAGAGTTCCCTACAGCCAAAAAGATCAGGGGAAGCCTGAGTATTATGGTGCCACTACCTGTAATCAGCTATGTAGAGGCCCATTTCAATGATTACATGCAGATTGTGAATGGTAGTAGTGTCGTATTGCATAAAGTATTGTTGCTTGGAAACTCAAATAATTGTCACAGGGCTCTCACATGTTCATGCATGATTTGTAAATATGGTGTTTGTTTTGTGTCATGCTGTAAATCGCAGCTTGCATGTTGCAAATAAGATGAAACAGGAACAAACTAATCTACTGACTTTCAAGTCATTCAGGAATATAAGCACATTTGAGAGCAATTCTGCAAACTGTTACTGGTATTAACTGTATTATCAGTTGAGCTATATGTTGTTGTAAAATATGAGCCCAGGTCTTCTTGGAAACTTACATTTATCTTGAGTGAAGAAAAGGAATGACTCACGTTTTTTTGTACAACCAGTAAAAACACAAAACATTTGTTCTCATGCCATCTCGCTGCTAATGTGATGGGTTTTTCTGCACTATTATGTTGAGAGTAACCGTACAGGCCACTGGGCTGTACCTGTGCCGAACAGTTTAGAAGTCCAGATGAGGTTCCCTCTGACTCTGGGTACGTCAGCTCGACCGCAAACTCAAAGCCCAGTGGCAGGTAGCCCGTCATGAAGAACCTGGACACACACACACACACACACACACACACACAAGATATGCAAAATTCACTCA
>JAVQJL010047226.1:0-47778 GCA_036024295.1 Nannoperca obscura
GCACCAAGGTACACATTTAAGACAAACAAAATATAAACGTAACATAAGGTGCTGTACTATATTACAATGACCTTAAATTTCACTCTAAATTACTTTAAAACAGGTACAAATAATGTTTGTGTCAATACGGTTTTGCAGCTAGCACTCGCGATCAGTGTGCTAACCCTAGCATGTTGCTCTCCCCACGTTGCCATAAACATCAGCTATTAGTGTAGCTAAAATGACTCACCAAGGTGGGATATAGTCACACAGTCTCTCTGCTCCAAGCTCGGATCAAAAAGACTGCTAAACTACAGCGAGGCCTTGTCCGCAATGTGGGTAGGCGGAGCTTATTTACTTTTTTGACAAATAAGGTCATTACCAACCATCGTGACCGTAAAAACAGCAAATCAACTCAAGGAGAGAGGATCAATACTTCCTCTTTTCAAAATAAATGTTTTTCAAAATAAATTACTTTTTAATTGTTAAATTTAATTCACATTAAAATAAATATGAAGAGAATTAAGGCTTTTTCTCTACTGGGTTACACACAGAAAAAATCCAAGCGCACAGAAAAAATCCAAGCGCACAGAAAAAATCCGTGAGCAGAAACAGTCTGAGCGCGAAAGCAGCGTTTTGAGCGCGAGCGCAGGAAATCCGTAAGCAAGCAGGGACAATTTGAACATGAAATCATTAAAGACTGCTCTCAAACCGAAAGAATGTGCTCTTGATTAAAGATAGGGATCAACCTCCATATCCAAACCTCCATAGAGGTAATGCACCGTAAGCTCTTTCTCAACCGCCATTAAACGAAAGAAGAAGAAGAAGAAGCAGTATGAGCAGAAGACCTAGTCACACTAAAGAAAACAACAGGGCTAGTTCTTCTGTACAACCCTGCTTCTTTTAAGAAAGAAATTTACATTGTTGCAGCAAAAGTGTACAGTGCAGAAAAGAGAAAATTAAAATAATAGTAAAAACAGTAAATAAGAAATGACATGAAAAAAGTTGGGGGATGCAGGAGTAAAACCCAGTACCTCTCGCATGGCAAACTGAGTTTAACCAGTTGAGCTAATTCCCAGATGTAAGTGACTGAGACCAGCTAGGAATATATCCTTGTTAATAGGCACCCACGTCTTCCGGTAGGAGTACCTACCTTTTCCATTTTCTCGTAATGTGTTGTGTTTTCGTTAATGTGTTGTGTTTTCTGTCAATGTGTTGTGTTTTCGTCAATGTGTTGTGTTTTCGTCAATGTGTTGTGTTTTCCGATTTGCGTTTGTGGTCTGCACTTCAGGGCCACCGTAAAAAACATATTTTTAAAAGGGTCCCAGACCCGTGAAGACTTGAGGTCTCCTAAATACCACCAATCGTTACCCCCCTATTTAATTCCACATAATTAAATGTACCAACACTTTTTCATTTTGCAATTTCAGAATAAAATTGTAAAATAAACTAAATAGATACATAAAATTAAAATAAAATAAAATTACATAAAAAACATAAAGTTACAGTGCAGTATATAGATATAAGTTGCCAATGCAGCAAAGGAATAAAAATTGCAATAGAGAAACGAGTTAGGGAAATGCTCAGGAGAACAGTCACATTTTTTATTTTGTTTTGAAGGTGGCTAAAGTCCGGGCGCATTTGAGATTTAGATGAAGTTGGTTCCATCTGTGTGCAGCATAATAGACATAAGGATTACTGTGAGACGTACTGACCTCCCACACCACACTGATTATGTTAAAGGAAATGGTCTTTTATTCATTTGTTTGTTCATGCCTCTTTTTACACAGGTAAGGGGAAATATAATAGGTATTGTTAATCTTTATAGTGAGCTAATGTATAGTCTGATTTTATTGCTGTGTCAGGGCTTCAGTTTGAAGGCTATTAGTGTATGCACACTCATAAAAAGGCTACCAAAGTGAAGGGAATTCCACATTATACTGTAGAAACACACACACACACACACACACACACACCGTCCCCACGCAGTAACCAGACGCTGGGATTTGGGACAGGTGGACTTTTTAAGTCCTCGTGCTCAGATAGGACACTCACCACTGTGACCAGAAGGCTGTTGAGAAAGAGTCCTAAAACAGTACTTAAAAGCTCTAAACCCTCATCCCCAGTGGTGCTGCACTTACTAATTCTGTCAGTGTTGTTTGGTTATTGTGTTGGTGTGTTTGCATACACCTTTGTGTGCAGTAAATGAGTCTGCTGTGGAAAGTAACTGTTTTTCATGCTCATATTTTTCTAGAAGGGGCTTATAGGCCCCTTCAGCCATGACTAAAGCTTTTCTCCCAATTTAAAAATGCGTCTGCCAGCAACTTTAACCTCCCTGGAGTGATTTCTCACTCTTTATCCACAGTACCATACGTGGATTTGCAGCTATTTTCCAGCCATATGGTATACCTTTTATATTTCAAGTCCTTTAAGACCGTATTCGCCTTCTGACTTAATGCCATGGCACATTTTTACACATCAAATGAATCAGAATGAATTCCTCTCAGGATGGGTAAACCATAGGTGCCACAAAATGGCTATTAATTGGAATTATGAAGGAAGTTCAGCTGAAGAACGTTTTAACTGTAAAAAGAATTAGGGTTGTTGTTAAGAGCACTTCAAGTGGTTCTAATATAGAAATAACAGCACCTTCGTGGCCTATGACAGCATATTTAATTGTGATTATAATGGTGAGTTTGTTAGAGGCATAGCAGGGTACAGTCAGAGAGCTCTGAAGAAATATCCATATTTACACAGGAGGTTTAATGTATCATGAGGACAGAATTTCTTTAATTCATTTATTAATAGTACTTTTCAGTCCATGTGCATTATATTGCTTATCCTGTAAATTATATTTGTATCCTCCTTTTCACAAAGAGGGGAAGCAGCAACTTCGAGATGTACTTTTGTGATCTTCTCCACAAAGGGAACAGACTAGCCATTTTTAGACCTTACTGCGTGTCACTGTGCTTAGCTGCGAGCTCTGTTGAGGACACCACAGTGGAAATAATTTCCTGCTTCCTCCTTGTTAGAGCGCTATTGGAACCAATTTTGTGCTGTAATTGAATGAGACATCTTGCAGCTTGGACAGATATAACAGACTTCATGCTCTTTTCAGTCTTCCTGTGGTGGATTCATAGATGTTGTCCAGAGGAAACTGAACTGAGGAGCCAGGAGGCAGCAGGTTGAAAAAAACCCCATATATATGATTACAGTATTAATTTTATTACAGTACAGTGCTAGAAAAGTGAACAGCAAGCCACATTTTGACACACCTTTACCCACATTGCCACTTCCATCTTTGTCGTTATTACCATCAGTATCAATCCAATATGTGTTAAATATTTCTTCCACTTTTTGTGGACTGTCACTCAAAAATATTTTCAACTTGCTCCTCCAAGGGACATTTAATTTTGGTCTTCACCGGGAACCCGGGAAAAGGTCCCGACAAGTCGTCAGACTGACAGTGAACACCTTTTTACCTGACGTAGAGTGACAGAGAGAGAGAGAGACAGTTAAGTGGGTTTAGATGACAGATTTACCATGGCAGACAGAGACAGGCAGAAGATCTGAAGGAGACGGTGAGAAAAGTTAGAGACAGTCAGACTCATGGCTGATACAGCTGAGATGTGAGTCAGCAACAAAAAGGATAAGAAGTACAGCAACCAAACAGAGCACAACTTTCACGACTGGAGTGGATCGGGGATGTGTCTCTCTCACCCAGCGCGGTGTCTTGAATGTCAAACTAACCAACCTGGCAGAGCAGGGAGAATTTGGAGCTAATATGACAACATCGAAACAGGGAAGACGAATTGTTTGTTAGTTTGTGAACTAGCTAGGAAAACGATTGGTGTTTGATAGCATTTTATCAAATTCAAATCCAGGATCAAATCATTAATCAAATCTAAATAAGGTTAACTTTTAACATTAAGTTATAAATGGATAATCGATTAGCCCTGTAACCGTCACAATCACGTGCTATATTTGCGTAACAGGAGTATCAGCAAACAAAAACTACTGTTATGTGAACTCATTTGCATTTACTGACAGAGACCATATTGCTCCCTGTTGGTATCAACACACATTTAGTGTAGTTGGAGACTAATTAACACTTTGGCAATGCTGTTCACCTGACACTCGTGCCAATGAAACATACTGAATTGATCAGTGCCTTCCTTTCACCCCCTCATAGGAAACAATCTGCTGCCAATCATTTTGGTTCATAAAATGTCCAAAAAACTAAAAGTAAAACTGAATAACAAGAGGAACAACGAAACAAAAACGTATATCATCAAAAGATGCAGAAGTGCCTGCATGCATTATAAAATAACTTTTGTATAGTATTTAATGTAAATAAGAAGCAGACAGCATTAAATACATTTAAATGACATGGCATTTTCCTTTAACTGTTCATTTCTTATAGCATGTGTTGAGCTGGCATATCCAATTGCTACTATTGTGACATTCTTCCTTGTTGTTGAATGTAACTTGTCTGCACCATATAAATTTTAAACTGTCAAAATGTGCTCTCACTTACCACACTCTTTTAAGTCTGCTTTTCAAGGTGTGAAAGAGTGTCACTGAATATATAATGCAAAACTAGACATAAACAGATGGAGGAATCGCTCCCAGTCAGGGCGTGAGATTTCCATTTCAAGTTGTTTGACTTGCAGCAGATTTTTGCATTTGAAGGGAGTTGAAATAAGTGCAAATGTTTTCGTTGGTTGATCATCTCATGAGGCCCAAGTCTGCAGAGTGGAACTGTTATTATTACTTATTCAATCCAGTCAGTCACACCGCCATCCATTCCTCCCCACCGTGGCTCCTCTCGCCGCCTGCTGCTTTCTGTTAATGGAGATATCACCTCCTCTCCCCCTCCCATGCCTCCCTCCCTTCCATCCCCTTCTCTGTTCTCTCTTTGTTGTCCTTTTCCCTCAACTCCACTCCACTTTCACTTCACTCCTTTCAAATCCTTCTGCTGTGCCTCTTCATTGGCCCACTCAGTGAAACTAATCGACAGTGAGCCATCACTCAGTGCACTCTGCATCTCTTTTGCTGCAGAAACTAATCAGAGCCATTGTTGGTTATCCAAGACACGCTCCCTCCCTCTCTCATTGTACTGTAAATCAACAAATGATTCATAACAAGTAGAAGTGGCAGGCAAAGAAGAAAACAAATCAGGTTTATTATTGAGTGCAATTCTGTAAGGCAGGCCGACTGAGTCTCTTTGAGCAAGGCTCAATATTTCCTTATGGTGAATGCCAAGCGCTCTAATGGCAAACAATTGAAATTTTGAGACTCCCTGGGTGTCGCTTTAGCTCTTGCATCAGGAAATGCCACAGCTGAGAGAAAAAAACGTAATCAGGGAGTTAAACAAATTGGAATGTTTGCTTAAAAGTGTAATGGTACCGATTTTATTCTTTTGAGAATTGGTGCTAATGCAAATATCGTTTCTGATTAAGTAAATGAGCAGACTTGTTATAAAGCTGTATAGGACATCAAGGCTCCCATAAATCTCTCAGTTGAATGCCATGCAATCATAAGTTGGAGGTTAACCACTCTGATGCTTGATTAACGGTAATACGTAGTCTGTTTTGATTAGTTTTTTCATGCCTGCTGTCTTGGTTAGCCTTCAATCTGTAATGTAGCCTTTCTGTTTGTTGAGTTTAGACCAGTTAATCCTGTATGTGTTTTGGATGTGGATAATAGATTTTTTTCAGTTCAGAATTGTTGTCTTTTTTTTTTTTTTTACAACTCCACCTACTCACCCTTCATAGTCTCCATAGGATGCTACTGACTTCATCAGATCCACCAGAATTAGAAACCTGCTGAGTTTCATCTCACGCTCTCAAGGAGATACAATACACCACAGACCATTAACTTCCTACCCAACACCCTTTCCTCCTTTCTTCCTGCTTTCCTCTCCCTGTGATTATATGCATTTCTCTCTCTTTTTCCAGCAGTGGGTAAATCTGTTTTATTTTTACCTCTCTTTCTCACTTTGCCATGTGATTTAAAAAAAAATTGTTCTCAAAAGGTTTTGTGCATCTATTCTACAAACACTCGTGCAAGCTCTGTCCTCAGACATACCCAAATAACTCTGCAGTGGTTTTTCTTATGTGCCTATAGACTTTCGCTGCTACGTGAAAAAAATTTGATGCCAATTAACCACAGTGGCTTTGTTTCCCTCCTCAGTTTGTTTGGACGCAGTCAGCACCAGGCTGGGGAAAGGGAAATGGAGGGAGTTGTATGTCGCAGAGCAATTATGGCACATCTGTATCTCATATATTGTTGTTCGAATAGGAGTGCAACCTCCGAATTGTCTTGATGGGATTGTGGGCAAAGCCAAATTAAATCAAAATCTCCGTAAACTAATTGCCTTCACAACTAGGGAGGGGCTTTATGGCTCGTGGTTGGTGGAGATCAAAGTTTATAGCACCTTTAATGAGTTGTTAAGAAAAAAAACACAAAAAAAACAACAGCACTGCCTGCAAATCTAGCAGAATGGTCCTGGGGGAGAGTGAGTGGGAAGAACTAATGTCCTGAAAATGACCCACTGGCTCCAACCTAGTTCTGCTTAAAGTGCAGGACTTGTATACGGCAGTCAATAGGCCTAATTACTCTGTTCTTGCAATCTTCATCTTACACATCAGCACTGGGACTGTAAAAGTCAGAGTGGATGCTCATAGTACTTATGGACATAATGTAATGATCTTGTCCTGCTCCTCTCTTGGGCGTTGGAGTTTCTAATGCCTAATCTACTGCTGTTGTAGTTGCTTCCCTTCTCGGCCATTGCTGCATATTAAAAGTTAAATGAAATAGAAAGTCATTGTGCTACTGTATATGTCAGTGTTTCTCTATGCTGGGCCACGTAACCCACTGATGAATGGTGGAATAGTTTAATTTACAAATTTACTAAATAGTGTATTTTATAAGCAAGTCGTCTTTCCAGTAAGGAATGATTTCTTCCCTTTAAACAAAATAAAAAACAATGGCATTGTTCTGAGAAAGGAAGCAGGAATAGAAAGTTAAAGGAAAGAAGAAATAAAACTTATAATTTTGTTAAAGCTGCATTAAACGATTGAACACTGACATGGGATCAGACAAAGAGCAACATTAGCATTCATTTAGAGTCATGTCTCTGGCCACATGACACACTTTAGAAAAACATCTGGCTCTGTAGCTGCTAAATGCTCCAATATGTTCACCAGCTTGTCGCTAACTTTTTCTGTGTGCCACTTTGTGCTGGGCATGTAGCATACAGTGTGTTTATTGGGGCTTTTTTGCTGTGAACGGCTACCTGAGAGCAGTTAGAGTGAACCAAAACAATAAAGTTGCGGGCCATTAAAGGTCTGTGCCCCGAGTGGTTATGGTCATTTATGTCCCTCTCTGACAGCAAATTGTGACATTTAATGAGGTATGTTGAGAATATTTTCAAACACACTAATGACGTGGGCTGAACTTGTCCATCAAGTTACAATCATTAAACGTAATTAACTCCTTAGATATTAAGTTGCAGTGAATTAATGGTAGAAGTGCGATACTGTGAGATTCACTGTTCACCACTGAAGCAATTATCACCTCCTAACTGAGCTGAAAGCCTCTGAATCTGCTGTTTTAATTCTCTGACCGCTTTTACTGTTAAATTAACAGCATCATAAATGCTTTCCTACAAGGACACATCACTGTAAGAGGCAAGTCTAGAATGAGGGGATTTGTTTTAGCTGCCTCATTAAAGAAACCAAGAATAAAATATTTTGTTGAATATTTTAACAAAATATGTTCCCGTTTTGTTAAATGCAGAAAATCAATGTGTCATCTTCTTTGTGAGATAATTAAAAATATTTAAAATTCCCTCTCATGCTCTGAATTTCTGTACAATTAACATGTAGTTAGTTAACAATAATTGAATGCAAATCAGTAGAACTTGTGTTAATGAAGCTAGAAACAAAGAGAAAGAAGAGAAGAGCAACATCTCTGGGCTGCACGTTTAGACACCAGTACTCTGGTTGAAAATAAGATCGTATGGAGATGACACCAAAAGTGATTAATTTGGAGTTTAAATAGTATTTAGCAAATCATAGCACATATGGTGTAAACCTTTAGTTTTACTAAAGATCCACCCCTGGCTGGTCACTGATTACTAATTGTTTCATAAGAGATCCATTGGGACCTGTTGTACTGTTTCTGTTTTTTAAATGATTTTATTGCATTTCTGTAATTTGATAGTTGACAGCAAAGAGTGGTATGGGAAAAAGGGAAGATGAAGGCTGATCGAGAAATGGGCTGCTTGCCATTTGTCTTGATTTTTGCGTGACCTTTTGAACATGTTGGATGGTTTGACAAAAGACAGACAGGAGACATGGGGTGAATGTGGAAAATGACATATGACAAACATCCATTGCCAGATTTAGATCAGGGACATCGCATTTACATGGTTCTTACCCAAAGCTTGGTTTGGATAGCTAAATTGATAACAGACTTCCCCAGTTCAATTTTTTCCTTTTTTCTTTTTTACATTTTCTTTATTTATGGGGCTCCATCATTTTGTCACCATCAAAATGGTGGGTGTGTCTTCAAACCCTGTCCTAAATCATTATTTTTGGATCTTTCCATACATGAGAGAAACATAACCCCTTAGGATAATTGCTAATATTTTATGATGAGCTCAGGCTTCTAATGTATCCAAAATAAATTAAATTTAATGTTTTAATAGGAAAGTAATTTGAAGGATTTGTGAGGTGCTATAGGCAGCACCCTATTTTTCATATAGGAAGTGCTAGCACAATTGCCCCACTTTCCTCACTGACTCTCTTCCTCTATTATCTCTCCCTCCTCTCCCTCCTCACCCCACCTCCTCCACTTCTTATCTTCCCTTCCTCCCTTGTTAGTCTCCTCTCCTGGTTAACCCTTTCATTTTCCCTCCTTTAATTCGCTTTTGTCATGTTCTTTCACATTTTACGTTGTGTTCCCAGTTTGCCCATTCTGCTAATACAGTATATCTATTTTTGTGATCTACTGTTGTTCCTTGTGTTGAATAAAGGAGCCTTATGGGTCCACAGTCACACAATTGTGACACAATTTGTGTCAACAAGTCACCCTTTAATGCAGAGCTGGATCTTTCTGTATAAGTCTACATCTTTAAGGCCTGCATGTTGCTGCATGTATGTGTACAGTTGGTCAGAGGCTATGAGTGTATGTGTTTTTGTGTGCGCTCACCCAAGTTCAATTACTGTTCCTTCCAGCAGGGCACTGGGAGGTCACTGTAGATTTGCACTCCCTCACCTTTCAAAAGCACTGAGGTTTCGTCATTATTCTGTTATATTACTGACATGTTGATGCATCCCATGGGATCTTTTTTCCCCTTATTTTTCTATTCTTGCTCCCTGTTACTGATCCACTCTACTTCTTTCATCCTCCTACCTCACATTTTTATTATGCGCGTACTATACATTATCTAATTTTCCCCCTTCTGGTGCCTGGTAATGCTGTACTCCCAGTTAAGGGACATTTAGGATTTTCACTGCATTAGAGAGCCTCTAAACTCTGTATAGATTTGTCAAGTGCCTCATGTAATTTGTATGAAAAGTAGAGAAGTTTTTACCATGTTGTACAGGTTTCTTAGGGCAGATTATTTTAGGCCAGCTCGGTCTATGGTCCATTACCCATGTCTATTACCTCCTTATGAGCCAATGTTCTGGACATACCTGGTTGTTTCATAGTGTAGCAGGTAGTCTATAGGAGGCCCCTCAGCTTTGACTGATAGTTTTTTAGATTAAAAGTTTCCCTTTTGTCTTTTTCTCTTTCTTCTTCTTCTTTCTATTCTCATTATTATTTCTTGTTGGTGGTGGTGTTGTTATCCTTGCTGTGGTATTTTGCCTTACAGTCTATTGATGCATTACTCTATTCCACTGCATCACTGTAATCAAATAAATGCTAAAAAGAAATGGATTTGACATGACTTAAATTGATCAATACATAACACAGTAATGCAGTGTCTCTTAGAATATGAGCTGGGACCCAAATTAAATATAGATTATCAACCAGCTCAGTCCCAGGGGAAGACACTAACAGATATTTTGACTTCAATATGAGGATGGACAAGTTGATATGGAAAGTAGTATCTTGTTCCTGGATTTCTGTGTTCATATCAGTCATATCAGATTGTATCCAGTGCTGTACTATATCCACTTTTAGACTGTTTCTTCTACTAAATGAATTAGTCCTCCATGATGTGCAGTCTGATGCTGTAATGCTGTAAAGGCTGCAGATGTTCAAAAGACACTTGTAACCTTATTAAGGAAGGAACCACATGGTACAATGTTTTTTATTAGCCATACTAGATGTATAGATGGCAATGTCTGTCTGTCTGTCTCTCTGTCGGTTGCTCAGTCCACCTCTTTGGTCCAAAATTGTTGCCATGAATTGTTATACAGACATTCATGGTGCCCAGAGGATGAATCCTAATGACTTTGGTGATCCCCTGACTCTTCCTGTAGTGCCACGAGGAGGTTCACGTTATTTAGTATATGTTGTAAAATATCTCCAAAACTATTGGCTGGATTGCCTGGGTTTGGGTTTAATACCTGCAAAGCAAATGACCATCAGACTCAACTGTACTTTTTGTTTAGTGCTAAGTAGCAAATGTTAGGGTGCTAGCATGCTAACCTGAGCTGGTGAACATGTTAAACACTACACCTGCTAAACACCATCATGTCAGCATTGTCATTTTGAGTATGTTAGCATGCTGACTTTAACATGCTGATGTTAGCACTAAGTATAACCTCACAGAGCATAGCTCAGAGCTCTTAGTCTTGTTTCAGAGATGATCTCATGGAAAACTGTGGCATGGTATATTTCGTAGCAGGACTGACTTTTTCAAGGCAGCTGCTCCTTTTGTTCCTGTTCGAATACAAGCCTGTCTCAATTTTTGTTTCATTGGCGCGGCTCAGTACAAGGGTGTCAAGGATGAATCCCTTAAACGCATCACTAATGGCTTTACAGTACTACATGTCATGAAAGCCATTTTGGAAATAGCCCATTTCCATGGTCTGATATGTGCTCTTTCTACAAAACAGCTCTTATATTAGACTCCCTTTATAGAGTCACAGCTCTGCTGCCTCAACTACCACCCAATTTGTTGGGGATAAATGTGAGACCTTGAGCCAGAAATTGAACCTGCCACCCATGAGTAAACTGTGCTAGCTGTGGGCTGCTATTAGACCTAGTGAAGATATCTTCAAATGTAAATGAAATGCTGTGTGAGGAGCATTATGGATTAATATGCATTTACACTGGCAAATGCAAGCACAGAAATAAAGATTCACTTGAATAATGCCCACATTTTGTAGTCTGTTTTATAGTCACCTCAGCACCTCTGTCTAATATGGTCTTGGTTTTCAAGAGTATCTTTGTAAAATAGTTTCAGTTCATTTCACGTCTGCTTTTGGGTGGAAATCAAAAGAAAGCAGTAAGTACAGTGAGTCAAGCTGTACCTACAATACACCATAAAAGTTTGTGTGCTAGTATGCTTTAATGCACTGATTTCCCTCCATTACACGTAAAATATTCCCGATGTAAAGACGTCTAAACACCACTTGAAGCAAGACCTCCATTCTCGTCTCTCCACTTTCCAGCAGAGCAGAGTCATGCTGTTTGCTGCATTGCTTTCCATCTCCTGCATGAGCATGAGATGAGACTCCTACTATGAATAATGTCTTCCCTTGTGGTTCTCTTTCGCTCCCTATAATCCACTCTCTACTCTGTCTCAGCAGAGCGAAAGTCCCATCTAGAATGATCAGTAGTCATCGGTCTCTGTCAGTAAAATAGGGTAGTAGAAGGCATGTGTAAATGAGAAGTGATACACAAGCGCACAGTAATGGCATTTTGTTAATGATATTTCATCTCATCAGTATATTGTGTAGTATATCTTTCAAACCAATAGAAACCTGTGTAAATGCATGACTAACTTGTTAAAAGTGTATTGTGTAAGATAAAATGGGTAACCAGTTTTTCCTAGTTATTAATAAGTTGCCAACTATTTTTCTTTAAAACAAACATGTTTCCTTTGTTCTGGCCTGCCACATGTTTCCTGTCTTTTTACTTTGACCCTGTTCTCTCAACTCTGTGTGGGGGAGAAAATGGAATAGTAGGACAAAATAACAGAAATTTGTCCAAACGGATAAAAAGCTGTGAGGTTTTTACGAACAGTTTGATGCATTTTAAATCGCTGCCAGCTGCACATGTCATCTGCTCACTGGCATGAGACAAAGCTTTCCTCTTCAGTGGATTGAAAGGTCAAGTTGACATCCCAGCTCCCTGCAAAGAGTGATACTTGTACACCAGAGACATGCATGCACACAGTGGCCTCTATCTACTTGTGAGATCCAGTTGCGAGAAAGTGGGAGGGATTGTAATTTACAGTGTCAGTAACTATGTTTGATGGTGATCTGGGTTAATCTCCAGCTCATCCTCCTGACTTTTCAATCACATTTGTGGCACGATGGTTGAATTCTCTGTTTTGTGGAACGCCAGCAGAGAGGCAGAAACAGAGAGAGAGGGAGAGATGGACAAAGAGACGAAGAGAATGAACTATAGAAAAGGGTGATCGTGTCGAGGTCAAAACGTACTACTATGCTCAGAACTCTCATTAAAAATAAGTGTTTATAGATATAACAAGGTTTTAAAGATGTTTGCCCAATTAAATCAATGTATGCTTTGCTGCAAAGACCTGGTTCAGTTCTTGACTGTGGTACTTGGTGTACACTGTCCCATCGAGCATAGCTGGAAGTGTAGACATTGGGGAGGAGACACATGGCTGTCTACAACCTCCCCAGAGCAACAGATAGGTGACATGGAATGTATACGTTGTCTACAAACTGGGAAGAAAAGGGAAAAAAGATCGTACCAGTATCAGTGTTAAAGGTTTCTCTTTCATCCTTCTCTTGTAAAACTGCAAAATCATGTTCTTTGTGGCTCTCGGTTGTGCTTTGTAAGAGAACACAGAGCGCTTTTTAAAGCAAGACTGGCATTGTTCACCCTCTGTCTTCCATTAGTCCTTCTGTCATCTGTAAAAAACTAAGAAATCAATCACAAACCATGAGCTTGATCACAACATAATGTTTCAAAATAAGTGGAGGTTTCCTTGCCCTCTGTTTTGTCATTCTCAGTCCTCTTGAAGTGACTCAGCACATTTAGATATAGTTAGAAACAACAACGCTTTAAACCGAAAGGTGCATTTAAGTAAAAAGTACAATTACAAAATTAGAAAGGAAGACGATAACATTTATGGTATTAATCCTCTTGTTATATTTCTTCCACAGTCAACAAGCACAAGCCGTGGATAGAGACCTCTTACCATGGTGTGATCACAGAGAACATGGACACAGTGCTGCTGGACCCTCCGCTGGTAGCTCTAGACAAGGATGCCCCGGTCCCCTATGCTGGTAAGAAAAACAAATGCACACTCACACAGAAAAGCATCTGCTGTACAGTATATCCACACACATTTAGAAAGTATAACACACATACAGTATAAATACTACACATACATTGTCTCACACACACATAGGGGCTGAGACAATGATTCAATACTGTGTGCAGGCAGCTATGGCAACTTCACACCACAAGACAAAAACAGACGATCCAACAGTTCTCTGTGCTCACTGTTTGTCATGGAGACGGAATTCCATTTATCACTCTTAGCAGTGTTACACAAATGGTTTTCTTTTTCTTTTTTTTCTTTTTTTAAGAGCATTTTTTTTTCATTATTTTATAGAATTGTTCAAAAACTAACAAGACAGAGTTTGCTAAATATTTTTGTTTCTATAGCGGATTGGACATCAGTATATTTGTGTTTGCTGTAAATACTGAACTGTTGTTAATCCAAAGTTGTCGCTATGATTACATTTAAACCTTCTTAAAAATATCACAATATATGAACGTTGGACGAAAAATCTGAGCTGTCCTGCTCGCGCGAGCCCTCTGAGCAATTTAGCTGCTGCTAATCACGGCATGTCTATTATATACAACAGCAACACACACACACACACACTGGTAAGTAGCCAAACAGGAAAGTAACAAAAAAGCTACTGCTAGCTGAACTGGCGTGGCAGTATAACATTCCACAAAACCACAACATGAAAAAACAGTTACCTTCGAAAGAAGCTTAACGTTTACACAGTTTCTTCTGTCCCTCTATATTACAACATTAGTCCAACATCACCACGGCCAGTGGGACCAGCCTAGCCTAGAGCCATTACTTTGTCGACCAAAACACAGCCTTAGGTGACAAAAATAATCACTCAGTGGTCATCTGCCCTCTCGGCCCTGCTGGTCTTGGATGTCTTTTCCAGTTTATCTTCACGATCATGAAGAAGATCTCCAGCACACCTCTGTCCAAGTGAGTAAAACTTTCATGCATAGAAACTCACACATGGGCTCCCGGGGTTGGTATCGGCAACAACATCCAACAAAACGCTGACATTGATTGCAGCAGAATGATTCAGTTTCTGTTGCCATTTTGGGGCTGGTCTCGCCACCCATATCCTCCTGCACAACTAACGTGGCTGCAGCATCTGTCTGTGTACTCTGGCTAAAATATCCAATGAATAAAAAAATTTGGGATGCCATTTTTGCTGTTGGAAACGTAGCTAGTTTCAAGCTAAGAGATTAAGTTTAGTTTTTGAGTATCAGCACATCTTCTGGCTGGAAATCAAAGCAAAAACAGCCTGTAGTTCTTCCGTGCCTCTATATACGTCACTATGACGGCAATGGTGACAGAAGTGCAACCAATTTTGCAGCAAGAAAAAACAGCTTTATCTGCCAATGTAGCATGCACTGAGGGATGTAGTTCAGAATACCATCAACACTCAGTTGACAGCCACATGACAGGCACTGTAGTTTCCTTTTCAGCAAGGAAAGTTTTGACATTCATGTATTGTGATATTTTTCATAAGGTTTACATTTAATCATATACTGGTGCTGCTCTTTTATATAAAACTTTTGGCTGGGATTTTAAATTCACAAATGCAGGGATTCTGAGTTGGATGGAGGAAAGACAGCTGACTGATTCAAAGCTTATTGAGATTTATGAAAATGCATTTATTTTCATAATGTTGTCAGGTTTAGAGTTTAGATACATCTTCCTCACTCCCAACTGACAGGGATCTATTCACGGCCTCTGCTAATCAAAGCCATGTATCATCCTTTTTCTTGCTATTGAATTTCCCCATTTAACCCGACCAAAAGATTGTTCTCCAAAGTGGAACAATATACGATATTTTCCTGAGCAATGTCAGTGTTTCATGATGACAGTGTTACTTTAGCCTAAGTCTTAATCTATAACTTTGGAGCTGGCTTACAAGTTTGTTGTAAAACAGTTTGATATTGCATGCAGTGCATATTTTGTTTTGCTTATATTTTCACCAGAACACCCTTACATTACAACATTTACAGTGTAATATAGTTTGCATCTCAACTCCACTTCAATTTAAATTAAAATGTATTTATTTTTTATTCGGATTTTGCTGTTTTGCTATGTGCAACCCACCCAGAGTATCATACATGATGCACTATGATGCAGCACAGTTTTTTTGTTTTGGTCCTAGCCACAGTGCCATTCATCTATTCCTGTTCTGCCTTCATAAATGAATCTCTAAATCTTTATCACTCTTTAGAAATGCATTATATATTGCGATACAGTACCTAGCAAAACTAAGGGTGGTGTGGACCAGGGGATGTCCCCTTTAGCAGTATTTAATGGCAGTAGTAGATTTATAGCTTTACTGAAAGTTTGTTTACTGATAACTCACTGTAGCTGTTGGAGAAAAGTTTTCCATCGCCTTGTAGGCCAGTAAAAATTCCTTGAGTAGTCCATGAAAAACAAACCCAGGACAGCACTTTTAACTTTTTATTGCTTCAAATGTTCAAGACACAGCCTATAATGGTTTCCATTAAACCGGGTGCTGGGAATGTAGTGCTGACTGAAAGTTGTCTGGTTGAGTCAAAGAACAGGTACACGTGTAATAATCACACGACAGTACATCATTATGAAGCTCATCTCCAGATGATTGCGGGCGCTGATTATGTTGTCTAACAAGAAACTGAAATCAGAAAGCCACCACACAGGTACAGCAGTACCGACAGCAACAGTTAAGACAGAGACAGAGAGAGCAGGTATAATTGGACAAAGCATTTTGAGACTTAAAGGCAAACATAGAGGCTTTTTGGCAGCTAACGCTTAACAGCCCATTATGACAAAATGGCTCCTGTTAATCCCAGCTCTGACAACTATGGAAAACTGATACTCAGCTATTTTTCTCCTTATGTTTACCTTTATTTTGTGTGTGTTTGTTTTTTTATTCTAATGGCACAGCCAAACTTTTGTGTGTTTCAATGTTACGTGCGAGCTGTTCTGTAAATAATGACGTTGAGAAGTGTGAAACAGCCTGGATAGTTTTACATTGACTTTTGTTTTGCATTGTATAGTGTAACCCAAATACTGTGGCATATGTAGATGTACTGTATATGATGAAGATGAAGACTGCATTGTTGAAAACAAAAAAAGATACAGAATATATTATGCAAAGATAGCAACTTCATTCATCTTTTATTCATATCACAAAAGTGGAGATCCTGAAGTGAGATATTCCTCACAGACACTGTTTCTCTCCAATCAACCTGACTTACAGTAATTTACAGTACATAGCTCTCCCTAGTAACCAAATCCGTGACGCAGTGAAGGTTTAGTGACACCGTAACGACCAGCTAGAAATAAAAGAGGTGATTAGTGATTAACACTTGGTTTGTTGACTTGAGAAGGTCAAGTCGGGTGAAATATTACCCGAGAGGAAAAAGCGCTGGCTGCTGACTGGTGATATTTCTCTCCTTGCTTTTCATTGCATGCGGTCTAATGAATGAAACGCATACAATCGCTACCAAGGAGACTGAAAGAAATGGCCATCAAAAGAGCAGCTCTGTCCCAATTTATCTCCCTTAGCAATTGTCTACAGCTACAGCGCTGCCTGTGTTTTGCACTATTCTCTCAAATTTTTATCTCAATCTGTGCCTCCGTTTGTGTTTTTCCCTACTCCTAGTTCAACATTCCTTCTTTCTCAATCCAACTGTCCTTCCTCCTGTTCTGAATCTCAACACTTTGCTCCTAGCGAGCCCATATACAGGCAGTCAATTATGCACTACCGACACTCTCATCAATCCTGGTTTTGTTTTACTGCAGAGAGGAGTAGGCTGTCCTTCTGGCTCCACATTAATTGCAGTGTGGGAACACAGACCAGGATTGTTAAGTACTTGACTATTTTCTCCTCTCTTGTACTTTTCTCTCGTCGTCCTTTATTCCCTCTCCCATCCATCGGCCTTCCATCACTTCTCCTCTAAATGCTTCTCACATCCCCTCATCTTCACGTGTTCCCCACCTCACCTTTTTCTCAAGATATTCTTTTTCTCTTTTCCTTCCTGTCTTTCGTTCTGTCCTGCCCTCTCCTGCGGTACCACATTTCACTTTGATGTAAACTACCCACAGTGGGCCTAACTTGAACATTATACGCTGAGACAGGCATCCTGGAGATAAATTGTTATTGCCGCATGCCATGATGGCATCCTCTATCCTCTGCCCCCTCCAACGCCTCCCTTGGAGCATAGGTGTGTGGGTCGAGGAGAATATGTGCTGATCGAGCGTTCTCAATCAAATTAGCATGAAGAATGGTGGCAGTGGACTCTAGGGTGCTGCGAGGCAGGCAGGCAGTTTCATTTGCTTATTCTTTATCTCAAGGCCACAGTCAACAGGCACGGATTCTCCCCATTCATCATGGTACCAGAATAATGTGCTGTGGTACATTGTTTCCTCTGCAGAACTCACTCAGGGTAAAGGAACAAAAGTAGTTGGACAATTGGAGGGAAAGGGAGAATGAATAGCTGAGAGAAAAAACGGAGGAGACAGATGGACAATGAAAATGAGAGAGGGTCATCTGCAGCAGCTGCCACGAAAAAGACATGTTTGATTATTCCCATTGGTTGGTTTAGGTTGTGTATGCAGGTGTGTATGTGAATCTGTTTGTGGCATAGACTGTATATAAAGATGGACGACGTGACAGCGCCCCAAAAGTGAAGCCAAAACATCTCGACCGCCCTCTGGTTGCTGGCTGCAGCATAGGTCATAAACCCCACCTCCTCCATTTTAGCGAATGAGACATGGACCAAACTGAAAAGACAAAGTACACATCAAATGCATTTTTCACAAAGATGGTTTCTGTCATTTTCGGTAGTTCTTATCACACTGATGTGTATTCAAGTGTTTATTTTTCTGATAAGTTTGGTTTTAATTAGTTATTTGATGCTATGAAAACAGAGTGTCACAGTGAGTGTGCTCGCGATAGGCTCAGGCGGCTGTATGGGCGGGAACTCGATACTGTGGCTCTACCACGCATCGCTACTGCGCAGACTTTGGCTCAAAATGACGTCACCAGCACAAGATGGCAGCTCCTGTATCTGGGGTGTGCAGACACAATATCCATCGTTATATAAAGTACAAGATTTGTGTAAACTATCATTTATTACAGTAAGCCCGGAGTTACATTGTCTTGTTCTTGAACATTGTACAAGATAATGTAATCAATGTTCTTGAACTTGAGTGTGAGAATGAATGTTTTGTTCTCCTAATAATTAATTTGTTCCTTATGTACAGTAGCTGAATTAAGTATCAAGTCCACCATCAGTCCAGCAACACCTTATTACACAGACTGCAAAGCGAAAGCAGCAGCAGCTACGATGGATTTGTTCAGCCACAGTACTGCCTGGTTTGATAACACTCGCAGCCCAATACACAATCGCTGCTGTTAAATGCATGAGATGAGGAGCAAGATAATAGATTTGAAGCGTTTTAGGTGTATTGTACTGCTGTACTGGTTCAAATTTGAGAGTATTTGTACTCTCAGACGCCTGTGTGAAAGGTGCTAACATATACTCCACATTTTGTATTTTTACACTGGAGAGTTTCTTCCATTTTCACAGTTAAAACTAACTAAAATAGACATAATTTACATTTTTGTCACTGACAGTCATTCTATTTTTACCAAGCACAGTCAAAATCCATTTATCCTTGTAGTATTATATGGAAAACATAGGACTTATTATCATAAGTTCATAAGTCTGACTTGTTAATGAGTTGCAATGATGGATGTTTGAATAATTGTGAGTGAGAAGTTTTAACATTTCTGCAGATCTGTCAGGAACAATCACAATGAAGACACAAACAGGAAGTGTTCCTTAGCTCTCCAATGCTTTCACCAGTCATAATTAAAACTGCTATGTGGATAGACAAGTTCTCATCACCGCCTAATGCTTTTTTGCCTACAGCTGTGTTGTCTTTTCCCTTTGTACAGAAACAATGCTACCATGACAATATCAGCCTTTGATGTGCTGTACATGTGCATCACCCAAAATATTTCCCATCTGCTCAGAAACAGCAGGGTAGAATATTATTTCAATCTATAAAGAGAGACACAACATTAAGAGGAGAATGGAAAACGGAAGCAAATGAAGAGAACCTAATTGCATGATTGGATTTAAGTACATTTTTATAACGCAGCGTGACCATAGTTTTGCTGTGCTTCCCTTAAGCATCTTCACATAATGACAATAGTGAGTTTCACTTCCAAATCCCAATCTACAGTACCTACAGTGACTACCTGAAAGCGAAACTGCACCAAGGTGACAGTAGCAGAGGTGCTAATTAAACTGTAGGACCCAACAAAGCAGGAGCTATGACACACTTCAAAAGAGGAAGCAGAACAAGGAGGGAGACAAAAAATGTTAGAGCTGTGGAGATGAAAGAGAGAAACAAAGGTAGACCAAGGAAATACGGATATGCAGTGTGTGTGTCTGTGTGTGTGTGTGTGTGTGTGTGTGAGAGAGAGAGAGAGAGAGAGAGAGAGAGAGAGAGAGAGAGAGAGAGAGAGAGAGAGAGAGAGAGAGAGAGAGAGAGAGTGGGGAAATAGAAAGAGATGATGTGATGGATCATCAAAGGATAAGCGAGAGTATTGAAGGGAGAGTCTGATCAAACCACGCAGGTGTCTGCCTGTCTGCCCCGAGGAGAAGAAGAACATATCACTTTGCCTGCCTCTCGTTTTCTTTCTCCCTCTCCCTCGCTTTGTCCTCTTTGCCTTTGTGTATAACAGTTAAATTGCTGCAGCATGTGCTTAGACGCGAGGCAGGTCTGCAACATGAAACAGATGCAAATCATTAAAGATTCTGTATGTTCTTGACTCCTATCTGCGAGCCGGATCTCTCTCTGCTGCAATCTTCATCAGCAGACTTTTATAAACATCTTATTTTATTTTGTCAGTGTCTTGTTAATGTTAACCCCCAAATAAATGATTAACAGCAACATTGTTCTCAGATTCTGCAGTTCCCCTCAGCTCTTCAGAGCTTTTTAGAACTTGTTTTGGTTTGTTTTAAAAAACCTTGGCCAGCAGTTTTGTCTGTGCAAGCCTTTCTCCTCATGCTGTATCTACCTCAATTTTTTTCTTCTATTCAGAACAGGAGACTGGAGAACTGTCAGAGTATGTGTACTGATATCTCCTTCTTGCCTTTGGACATGAAATTCACTGCTTCACCTCCACACCCATCTCTCTGTGGTTGCTCCCAGCAGGACTAATACATCCCCCTTTTTTCTCCACTCTCAGTCCTTTTCATGGTTTCCCCTTTCCCTCACAGTCTCTCTCTTGTTATTTTTCTCACTCCTCCTTCAACACAATAGATCCTCATTTAAACTTCTCCCCACAGTCATATTTCTCGAGACAATGACATCCTCTTATTACAAACCAGAGAGATAGCGTGTTTGTCACATTTTATTGATTGTTCTCTCCCTTGACCTTGTATCTGACCTGCATGTTTGCCCCCATGATGGTTAGCTTGTCAGTCACTCTCCCTGCAGGGCCTGTTGTTTATACATGAAGAGCTTTAAAAGCTTTCAAACTTTTTTTTTATCAAATCATTGCAGAGGGGAAGACAGTAACATTGTTCTTTTAAAATGTTAATTGTATTTAATTATTAAATACCTTAAAATTAAATGTCATATGGATCAGCATATGGTCCTGATATTCATTCAACCTTTTAAAGTTGTTGTTGACAAAATTAAGTTATAAAACAGAGACTATGCAATATAGGAGAGTGCATCAAATATGAAGAAGCACAGGGGAATAGTATGATTTAAAAAATCATGATGTAGGTTTTGTAGTGCTACAGTTGAATTATATGAAGTTTTACTAGTATGTGGTTTACAATGTTTAAATGTAGCCTACGCTAGGACAATGTGCCAGAGATGAAAGCCACTACACTTCCACATTCCTGTTGCGGGCAGTTAAAATATTTACTGAATCTAAGTGTATTTGGTTAATTGATAGTTTATGATTTTTCCAATGCACAGCTAGAATTGTAATTGAAACAAAGGGTATTATAACTCTGTAACAAAAAACAGGAGGGGTATAACGTTGAACTTACACATGTTGGAAAAAGACACATTTGTCCATCCAATCCTTTGAATCAAGAACAAGTAAAAATGTCAAATCCTATCAAGCCTGAACTGAAATAATGTAAAATAACACCTGAATTCAATTGGACCTGCTTTGGATCACAGTGCATCTTATCTTTGCAAATATATCCCGGGTCATATTTGTCTTGGACCTCTGCATCTAAATACAGAGAGATACACATGACTAGAACCAAATCCAGTTAAATTGTGTTTTTACTATTTTGTTTTTACTTAATATTATAGAGAGCGGTTACATCCTGTTATGAAAAGTCCCAATTAAAAAGCCAAGGGAGAACTGGAAAGACACTTTTTATTACTGGCTAAGCAATTTGTGGTCTTGTGGCCCAGTCTCCACAACACACTTGGCCTGCAGGTGATGTGTGTGTGTTTGTTTGTCTGAGCGTGTGTATGTTACATCTATAAATGTTTATAGCCTTCTGTTGACAACAGGATATAATGGATTACACTAACTCCATCCCCTTTAGAACCCATCTGTGTTTGACTGCACTATTAGTCTCACACCGGGTTATTTAAGGATTTTCTTACTTTCTGGACTAAATTGCATACATCTACTTTTATGTAACTATAAAAAATACCTTTGATTATCCAAATGATTGTTTCATGATCTGAGGAAACTATCCAAAGTAACCTGCATCTCATGAAAAATGTTATAGAAAATAAGCCCTTTCCATTTTCTGAAAAGACAAACTAACAATCTGATACACTGACAAACAAGGAAACCCATTTATATGATGGGAATCACCGTGCTTCTCCACTGTTGAGGCATGCTAATTGGATCCATATAAGATATTCGGAGTAATTACATGTCCAGTAATGCTCCACTGGAGCTCTGTCATCAATGCATTGTCAAGTCGCTCGCAGAGTCAAACAACCCCTTAGCCTCAGATTGATTTTCCGGAGGACCCAGTCCCTTCCCTTATTACCCTATTACCCCTTTTTTCTATTCTACACTAGATCTCTCTTTCACTTCTTGACACTATGTGATGATTTTCACTTTCTCAAATGCTCTCCATTTCTTTTTTGTGTGTGTCTGCTCGTAATGAGCTTAGGCTGAGTGTGTGTCTATGTGTGCTTGTGTTTCTGTCTATGAGGATATGGGGAATCCACTGAAAACTGCTGTAGCAGATTATTTATTAAATGAAAAGGTATCAATTCATACACATAAAGCACATTTTCCATTTACATTTATATTCATGTGACCCCCATGTGTCTTATCATATACCATAATGACAATCATACAGAGAGATATTAATGCATAAAGATCATGAATTTTACATATGTTAGACAACAGATCAGTCAAGCTGTAGCTGCAATGTTCTCTATAAAATGACTGTAGGAAAAGTGATAATCTGCATTTAAAGAGTTTGAAGGATAGGGTCTTTTAAACTGTGTTTAATGTAAGCTGCAATCATTAGCAAGTTTGGCTAACTAGCTTATGGCACACAGTCACCCAGTATTGCCAACTCTAACACTCCTGGCATGTGGCACCTACTTTCACATTCAGGTTGGTCTAAAACACTGACAGCAACAGAGACAAACAGGTGAGTGTACGTACTGTTGGTTATGTACTGTAACTCCCATTCTATGAGTATGGGCTCTTAAATTACTCTTTGTTCCGCAATATGTGTGCGACTCTTATCGCCGTCTTATCAATGCGAATGAGACTGACTCATTTTTGGCCAATACTGAGCTGTCACGTGTAAAATGAACGACTTGAGGACCCATACCACAGAGTGACATTAACATTAATAATATTAGCCTAACATTTGACAGCTAACTGACTAAACACTAACCAAACACACATTCAGCTAGCATATTGTTATTCGAGGCCGAGCAGTTGCGCTTCGTTACATGTTCATCAGCTAACCCAAAATTAGCCACCTTGAGTCTAGCTATCAGTCATCACACCGGTATATTAACATCACTTGTTGTCAGCTTACCTCGTGCCTTTACACACTTTCCCTTTAGTAAAGCAAATAAAAAAATCATCTATATTTTGATCAGGTAAAGTAATCCAGTCAGAAATTTGTACTTCAGCAGTTCATGTCCAACTTGCAGTTTTGCAAAATTTGTGCTACTTCTCTTTTATTAACAAGGTAAAAACAAGATGCCAGTGATTCTTTTTGGCTGACTGGTACACTGATTGACCTGATTTAAATTGAAAAATAACAGTTTTGTACATTTGATTTATTCCAGTTTCCATATTTTATTTCATAGTAGTTTCTTGTCACCTCCTCTGCATTCAAATATGTTTTCCTTGTGTCATCTGCAGAGGAGGGGAGCCAATGAAAAACCTGTTTACTGGCAAAGTGTGTGTTTTTGGTTGTGGATGAAAGACAGGAGGTAGAAAGTAGTGCGTTGACGAGAAACGGTGCCTCTCTTTTATTGAAATGATAGCTGAAAGAACCTGCTCTTCAAGGATAGAGCACTGACCCATGGTCATGATGTGAGCTGAAATGACTTAATGGAATGTGCAGTGAATGGCAGCTGAAACTAATCCAGTAATTCTCTGTGTTCTCTCGCTCTTGCTCTGTCTCTCTCTGACAGTGGTTTGACAGGGCTTCAGTGTCCTGACAGGCCAATTAGACAGCAATTTGCATATCTTCCTTGCTCCATTTGCCTTGTTCATGTGAGCATAAAATAGGATAATCTGGCTTTTGGACCTGTGTACGATATCAGAGTCACACAGACTAACTTTATCCTCCATCATCCATGACCCCTCCACCCCTCCTAACAGGAACTCTCTTCCTGCTTTCTTGCAGTGTAGACGCTTTGCTGCTTGCTCGCCGCTTTGCTTACATTCTTTTGATATCCTTGTATTGTTTTGTTTTCTACTAAACGTTATGGACAGTGGATCCTGGATACTCATTTTTGAAAGACAGAAGGCTACCACCATATCTTTTTTATCACTTTTATTACCAAGCCAGTACTGCACAAGTGTGGCCCACAAACAGCACAAGCCTTCTGCTGCCTCACTGTATTGAACTACAGTGACTGGAAACTTGGGATTAGCAGAAGCTAGTTAGCAGCAAGATGCCTCCCTTCTCCATGGATGACTTCCTCAAACTTCTCCAGGAAATTGCACTGCTTGAAAGTAAGGGCCTCAAACTGTGATTGTGGGTGATTTTGCTGTAAAAGGCATGAGTGTTATGAACACCAAAATGTACTGCTCTCCCAAGGATATGGTCTGTGAAATGACAGAAAGAATTCCAAATATATTGGCAGCTTACCCAACTGTAAACACAGGGACCAATGACATTGTAAAACAGCAATCAGAGATCCTGAAACAAGACTTACCGACCTATTGAACACACTCAGTTGCTTGAACACTGAGGTTTTTATCAGAGGCCCTCTTCCACCAGTCAAAGGAGGAGTTGAGAGCTTCAGCAGATTTTTGGCTCTGAACACTTGGCTGTTAACTGCATGTACCAGTGCACTTTATTGACAATTTTAAAAGTTTCTGGGACTGCAGGCATCTCTTTAGGGCAGATGGAAGTCCGGAGTAAAGTTGTTCACCTCTAACCTTTTTTACTCCCTGTGTCACCCATCTGCTCCCTCTGCTGAGGACAAGAGACAAGAGCAATCAAAACAAGGACAAGACATAATACAACACGCCACAAACCTTGAAAGGGAGCCACCTCAGCCCTCACTTGAAGAGACTTTTAAACATGAGGGATGTCATAACCAAGAGAAAGAGTCTTCCACCCCATATGTCAACTACAACATGTGAGGATTCATTTTCTCCATTCCCCCCTATCGCCATCCTGTTCCTCTCTAGTCAACCTCCCACCCCCCTCTCCCCTCCTGGAGTTCACTGACCAAATAAAAGAGCTGGTCACTGCTGGGACCAAACCTTGTGTCACCCTGTGTCTACCTGTGTCTCCCCAGCCTGATCAGAGTACACCATGCTCAGTTAGCACAACTGATACTGTACGAAAAACATCAAACTCTAGTAGATATCTGTTGGATCCAGGCCACAAGGATGATGGCACTCGTGAATCAGTGAGTCAGGACCCTGTGTGCCACTAGCTTTCACTATTCCTGTCTTGATAGGCAACAGAAAGATAACGGAGCACCCTGCTCAGTCATCAAATCTGGCTTACCTGTTACAAAGTCCACGGCACATTCAGTCTGCACAGGGCCCCCCATCTTATTCTGCAAAAGTAGCTTTGTTGGATATTTGATCACTTACCAACAAGTCATTTTTAGATAGTACCAGTTCTCATTGAGTCAGCCCCTCCAAACTTGAATTTTTTGAATGTTGAATCTCTCGACAGATTTCAACTATCTCTTCATAACTAGTGATTGTAATATTCACATTGATAATCCCAAAGAAAAGGTCAAAACCATCTCTGGCAAACAGAAAGCGCGCCAGCTGTCACAAACCAGAAGAGAGAATTCAGGAAAACTAAGCACAATTGGAGAAAAAGTAATCATCAGATTTACAATGACATCTTTAAAAAGAGGCTTCGTATTTATAATTCAGAAATAGATGAGACTGGACGAGCCTTTTTCTCTAACATCACCAACAAGAATACCAACAATTTTTGTGCCTTGTTCACCACCGTTGATAAACTAACTAATCCCCCAATAGAACTAGCCCCCGATTTCATATTTCTTAATGAGTGTAATGAGTTTGCACTTATCATCATCAGTGTCCGTAAATACCAGTATCCGTAATCTCCGCCATGTTATACAATGGAACCAGACCATTGCTGAAACAGCACAGAAACAACTTTGCCAGATTGTCTACATTCAACGCCATCAATACAAAAACTCTGATGGACGTTGTGAACTATCTTAATTCATCCACCTGCTATTTTGACACCTTGACAACCACCTTTTTTCAAAAATGTTTTCAGTTGCTTGGACATTAATATGCTGAAAATTGTGAATGGCTCACTCCTATCAGGCATCTTTCCACAGTCACTGAAAATTGCAGTTGTTAAGCCCATTCTAAAGAAAGACAACCTGGATAATTACAGACCAATCTCTAATCTTACTTTAAAAAAGCTGTTTTTATTCAACTCATTAATGTTTTAAATGTAAAAGGCCTTTGGACTATTTTCAATTTATTTTCATTTTATTTACTTTACAAGTTTATTCTCAAATCGCAAAATTAAAAAGTTTAGTTACATTTAATTAAGTGGAACTGAAAAAAGGGGGATAACGATTGGCGGTATTTAAACTTCAAGGCTTCACAGGTCTGGGACCCTTTTAAAAATATGTTTAACCAAGGTTAGGACAAAAACCTGGAGAGGAATTGACACATTTCTCTAACTACTAAGACCACAGTAGGGACCCTGATATTACTGTGTGAAGTAGATCTATAATCATGAACATGTCAGGATTTTCCACTTTAACAAAACCTTTAAAAGAAACTTGTATTTTATTTTACATTATTATTTATATATTCATACTTGTATTGTTTTTCGGATGTTTTTCTTTGCCTGTGTAAAGTGCTTTGAATTGCCTCTGTGTTTGAAATGTGCTATATGAATAAAGCTGCCTTGCCTAATTCCAAAGCAGAGTCAAACCTCTGTTGTTCTATCACCTTTGTCTCATCCTTTCCTCTCCTCTGTGATCATTCTCATCACCCAAATCACCCAAAGGTAAACAGAAGAACACCACACCCTGACTGATGGTAATTCAAGATGTTGATCGCTTTCTAAAAAAACATTTTCTGCCCTTTGCACGATTTATGGCAAACTAACCAAGAGCATGTCTACAAACATTCTCTAGGAATTAATTGGCCATGGTTGTGGTTGAACACAGCAAGCTTATAATTAACATTTTTCTAAAAATATCCTGTACACTGAAATATTAAATTATATCTCAGTCACTTATTTAACAAATCCCACTGTCCATTTCCTGTGTTTAAAGTCATTGGTGATATTCTGTTCCACTAGGTTTGTCCAGTCGAGGTTTGTTTGTCAGTGTAATGTACATATTTGACTCAGTTTAATTATGTTAGAAATATTTTAGTCAGCGCTAAAGTCTATATATTGAGTTAATGTACCTTTTTATAGCTAGAGGTGCTTTTAAGCTAAAACTATTGGCTGATGCTAGCTGTCATTAAAAGTTCATAATTTGAGTAATTTTTTGGCAGCACAGCAACACAGAGCGCTTAGTTTTGTCTGTATCTTGCTAAATCATATTTATGTCTCTTCAAAAATGCAGTTTTAATATGATGATATCAAATTATTAGATATGTTTAGTCAAGTGCAGCACATTTACACTCAACTGTTACATCTGTCATATTAATGCTAAAGATATTAACATAACCCCTATGATTCAATCAACAGAGAATCTGTGGCTTCAAGAGAATTGTACAGACGCTACAGGTGTATGTGTGTCATGATTGACAACATAATTTATCATCTTGTCCTGGGTTGTTTAAAAGTTGCCTGTGCCGCATCCAACTGTGCAGAATGTTGATTAGAGCTGTAACCTAATTTAATAAGTAAAACAAACACTTAAACATCAATGTGATGGTTAACGATTGCAGTGTATCAAGAGGTACAAACGCAGCATTGTTTTAATCATCTCTGTTCATTACAAACAAAATAAATACATGATTTCCTCTGCTGCGCTACAAAATTCCATTATCTAATAGATTTGTGTATTCGGAATATTTAAAGGTCTTACCGTAGGTTAAGATAAATGTTCAGTGATTTGTGCAAAACAACCCAAAACATCAGCATTGTTGAATCTCACAACAATCAATCAACCATGCTTCACATTTTATCTCTAATCAGTAAATGTTAAGAGCGACGTTTTTGTTTTAATAGCATACAAGCTCTTTAGTATTCAAACGAAAGTTGAATGAAACAAATGCCAGGCTGTTTTTCCTCTCACTGTATAAAAGGGGCTGGTTTAGACACTTGGTCTCAGACTGGATTTGAAAAATGTGGTTTGATTCTGATGGATGTCTTGCTGTTTTCTGTCAAGGTGAAAGAGACAAATAGCCTTTTTATTCAATGATGCTTCAGTCTGAGAGACCTTGAGATTAACATCTGTGTTGGACAGAGAGATAAGGGTGGGGGGAAGGGGGTACAAGAGAGTGATTAGGTCTGTTATATTCTTTCTCACTATCATCTTTTCATAAAATGCATTAAATTACAGCAGCAAACTATGTAACAGTGCTTAGCCTAAGCTCATTCAGGAGGACAAATCTTCCTACACTGTCAACTCAATCGATGATTTTATGTTGTAACTTCAACCAGCAGCAAACAACTAATTATACAAATCGATCTGACAAAGCTTTCTGAATTTGCAGTGTTCAAAAGCAGCTGTAACTAAACTAAAGCTGTAACTAACTATGAAGTGCTTGTAGAGTAACAATTGGTACCTTCTTGTAGATGGTTATGAGCTTGATCTTTTATTTAGGGCTGCAACTAACTATTATTTTCAGGTATCATCTGCAGATCATTTTCTTGTTTCATCTTTTAATAATTTGTTCTACATGTCAGAAAATAGGAAGAAACTCTTAATCATAATTTCCCAGAACCCAAAGTCATATTGTTTGTTTTGTCCAACCAACAGTCCGAAACCCCAAAGGAAAGATTAAAGGCAATGAAACCAACTAATATTGACATTTGAGAGGCTGGAAAGAATAACTTTTTGCAATTTACTTGCTTTTTCTGTCAGTGAATTGATTAATTGAGTAACTTCATACTTTTACTTTTATTGTGAATGATAAAAACCTATATGTCCTGCATAGGCTAAGATTGAAAAACCACCTGGGTAAGTAAAATTGTTGATTTGAGCTACACTGTCCATGTGTTCTGCATCATTCTCACACTTAAGTTATGTTTTGTGAAATGTGTGCAGAACTAGAACTAGAAAAATAGAAATAGAAAAAGCTTGTGCCAATGCAGGAAGAGTGTTTCCAACCATAGTAAATGCACCATTATTAGTGTTTCACCACGTTCTACCATTCAAATGGATAATTTAACAGTATATTAAATAAAAAGCATTACAGATTTAAGATTCAAGCCCGAATGTTACTTAACAGGGCAGTGATTATCAATTTCCACCAAGTCAAACATAATGGATCCATGATCCACAATCCATACAATAACCATCTGCAGATAAATACCACCGTAGTGCCTTAATGAAAATGACAGCAGACTTTAAAATGCGGCTTACATGTTGTATTTTCTTTTTATTTCTTAAAAATATCTTTAAAGTTTAATTTCATTGTTTTGCTTGCAAACATAATTGCTTGCTTAATCTTCATATTGCTACATAAATGTGATGCTGGTAATGATCCATAAATAATTTGGTGTACCTGTATTTTAATTAAAATCCCTGGTGTTTGGGATGGAGACACTGGGGGAGGAATGGCAGGAACAGACCGCCCTGAGGGAGTTATTAGCAGACAAAGAAGTTTTAATTGATCTTCGATTTTTCATCTTTTAACATGTCAGTCTCCAACACGCCTGTTGATGCTGTAGAAACGGTAGAATAATTAATTATAATGACGTGTTTGATGTGCACATAAGCACAAAGGTTTCTGTGGTTATTAACAAAATTTAAGCAGTGGATCCACCGTGCATAACTGTGGCTTGGCAGAGCAACATCACTCCAATTAGAGTGTGCAGATGAAACAGATAGCCTACCTGCTGCTGCCTTCAGATGGCTGTAAAGAGAGTCACAAGAGTGAAGGAAAGCCATCGACAGACGCTACTGATTGTGGTGAGTGACAGGGCTGGTAAGAATCATTCATCTTTATCCGGCCTCACTGATATTGGAGCCATAATGGTAATACAACCGGCCTTTGTTTGCGTGATCCCATGTCAGCTGGTTCAAAACATAGTGTGCAAGTTGAGCAAAATATAAATAAAAGGGTTTGTGTGTTTTTAGGGAGGTTTACAAGGGTGTACCTAAACAAAATAAAGTGACAATATTGTGGAACACAAGTGCGCTGAGCTGTCGACCTGCTCTGATCAGGCAGGTGGCGGTCTGCGTCAGACACACGCATTCTTGGCATTAAGATTCCAGTACATCACTGGACCGGCATCACCACACCCTCAATCATGTCTCTCTTCCCACTGGGGAAAATACCAGTTTGCAGATGTGACTTTACATTCTTCCCTTTCCATACATCATCATCTTTCCCCACGCCCTTCCATTTTTCAAAAATGTCTTTGTCTTTTATTTTTACTCTCTTTTAAAAGCATCTCAGCTACTCACCTCTCCAAAATGCTCCCTGTTTACTGCTAGTCAACTGTTAGATTGCTGCTGTTCAATAAATTAGATTTCATCCTAATGGTCCAATCTACTCCTAATTAAGTGCCTCAAAAAACAAACACACACATAACCTTAAGGCTGAGTGTGTACTGCTGGACATGGGTCTCCAGGGTCAATTATGGCAGTGTAATGATTGTAATTGGCTAATTTTCAGCCCATTACCCTATTTTATGTCTCATGCAGTGGGCAGTAATTTACTGAAGGAGTGATGGCCGGTCTGTCTCTGGGTGATAGATGATGTGCAGCGCTAGAAAAGGGGAGCTCCGTCATTAATAGTGTCTAGGAATGAGCTGTCATGTCCCCAGGCCCACACACAGGGACAAAGTGGAGGACGAGAGGCAGGAAAGACTGCCCTTGATGCAGTGTGAAGACTGTGAGTTCAAGATTGCAGGCAGTATACATGCATGCTAAAAAACATATTTTGGTGTACTTACACCAAGTCCATCATTTCATAAATATACATTTCTTGATCCATCCATTTCTTTGTGCATGCTTACTTGTCTCATGTTAGTCTCACATCTGACATCCAATCCAAAGGAGCGAGTATAATGAGACCTTGGCTTATGTCCACATTTCTCTCTGAGCATGCCAGTCATGTGTCTTTCCACTGTTTTTCAACATGTCTGCCTTTCTTTTTTCCACTGCCCATCCTAATGTCTTTGCTCAGTGTATTTTGCTCACATTTTGGCATACCACTCACAGTGCAGAGCTACATCACCCCCGAAGTGGTCCCACCGGATCTGACAGCTGTGCAAGTGAAATAAGATTTTTGTGCCTCCTCACCTGCCACTGTGCCTTCTTTCGGCTCTCTGGACAAAAGGAGGAGGAGTGCTCACTTTTCCAGAAGTGCCAGAACGTGTGAAAGGCAATTCCAAACGAGTGACAGAGTAATGGATGAGGGCAGCGAGGGCCATCAGTCAAGTGCTGAACAGAACTAAGTCAGAGTTCTAGCTAACATATACTTACAGCCACTCTCCTGCCTCTGCACTAGCTTCAAATGACTTCGCTTCTCTCCGAGGCAGAACACTATAGCAGGAAATTACTTTGAAAAGTTCACAATACAGTTATATTGTATGAAGAAGAAGATGTCCTTTAAGTATTTTGCTGTTACAGTGTCACTGCCACACTGAAGTCGTTTGAAAAAGTTTCTCAAAACTGCCTGTCTATGACGTCACTGGCCATTTTAAGAGAAATGTGGCAAAAGAGTAAACTTGTTCAACATACTGTATATCATATAGTGATAGTGAAGCAAATATCCCTTTATGGGCGTCAAATTAATCAAAACTGACATTTTTCTTTTGTTCCCAAACTGAGTGGAAGCTAGAAATAATAGTGATTTAATTAACTCAAAGTAAATATTTTAAAAAATGCCCTCTTAGTGCTTTATCAAAAGATAAATTCATAAAAGACAAATTTGTCCTTGTCTTTTATGAGAGAGGTTTATGGTGATTTTGTTTAATAATTAGAGAGAGAGTGAGTGGTTTAATGAAGATTAAGTTCACTACAGTCTTGTAAATGTTCATCAATAGCTGACAAACTAAAATGGTCATGTGCATAAGATCTATGGCATCTATAAGTACATGTATAAAGCATGACACCTTGAGCTCTGCAGCACTGCAGCTGCTGAAGTCAATTACGATTTCCTGTAGTGCTATTAGTATTCTTTCACGGGTTTTTGCCTAGTGTTACACCCCCTGACGATTTCTTTGTCTCTGCTAATTGTGAGAGAGTAGCTGACAAAAAGGCAGAATGAAAAAAGAGGGAGGAGAGGGAATAAGGAAAACTCCCTTATCCATGCCCCCCCTGCCTCCCATGGCACAAACAGATGAAGACAGTCCCCTTCCTGCCATTCTAAGACCTTTTGTTGACCTTTTTGTGTCATTTAACTCTATCACAAGCGGGGCTGTAGCGTCGAGGTGAGGATTTTGTCAGCTTACAGTCCATATGGGTGGGGTATTATGTGGTGACAGATTGTTGCACAGTGGAATGAAATTTATAAACAGAAAAAACTGATCTGTCCAGTTCTAAAGGATTAGCATGTACAATTCTTTGACGGTTGAAATGGCCTCTGACCTTTTCAGTGTGGCACATTATCCACATTTGAATTGTATTTTTCATGAGACAATGAGAAATTGTTTGCAAAGCACTGATGCTCAGTATCTGCACTATAGATAGATTATTATTCCAACATTATAATATCCATTCAGGTTCTTTGTGTTTGCAGTACATTTTCTTTCACATATATTTTTAATCTTAGTGTTCCTACCCTGCCTGCTAAATGTTGTTACAGTAGACATAAGAATCAAAGCAGATCTAACAGCTTATGTGTACCAGGTCTGAAATTCATTGGTATGCACACAAACTGTTATTTTCCAGTTGCACACTGTGCTTCCTGGTAGCAGATCTGTACAAATGAATGGATCTCCCTAAAAACAAAAAGACACCTCCACATTTGCCTGCCGTATGTCATGACAAACATAACTAGCATGCAGAGATCAATGAAATATGACATATTAAGTTATCTTAACCTCCACAGCATATCAAAACTACACTTCTCGTTACCTCCTCTCAAGATGTTTTCTCTGAATTTACCTTCCTGATGAATACTGCATGCAGTCTCACCCCGTAGCCCACACCCCTGCTGGCCCGTCTGACTGACAGTTTAGTTGTGTCATTTTAATAGGAATGCATTAGCATGCAGAAGGTCTCTTGGGTTCTCAAATGCCAACTGTCAGATTTCATTGATGTTGTGTTTGCTTTAAATCATTCTATAGTTAAACATCTATAAGAGATCATGTGGAAAAATCATTCTGTGCCCCAGTGTTCAGAACAGATGGAGGGAAAAACAGAGGAGAGGGTGAGAGAGGGGATGGAAAGAGTGATGCAAAAGAGACGGATACATTTATTACTGCTTGAGTTTTGCTTGGTGCTGTCTGCTCACTGATTTCAAGAGGAATTAAGACACAAGTAGTCTGAAGTAGCAAACACAAATCATTTTAACAATATTTTTAATTTCAACAAAGAATAAAATGACTTTATAGATAAAAATGTATAAAGTGTCAACCCGACTGAGAACTGACACACCAGCCAGCCCTGCTGTGCATCTGTCGGCTGTTTTCAGCTCATCGTTTTGGGTTGCCAGTCTCAGGCGAACCATATAAAGTTGTGGGAAGACGTTCTCAGCAAACAAGGCCAGTGAATATCAGACTTGCATATAGCAGGTGGTGAGAAGAAGGACTTTGATGAAATGCCCATGTACCTCTGTTTATATTGCAAACAGCTGATACTGATCAGCTGTTTGCAGTGATTATCAGTGCTCTGCCTGAACACTGGGCTTAATTTTTGTGACTTGCATCAAAACAAAATGATTTTACAAATCAATTTTTTGTAATTTTGCATGCTTTGCACAGCACATAACATGCACATATATAGTATGTGTGAATCAGAAACTCCCCTCAAGTTTTTTTTTAATTACGTTTCCAATAGTAATAAATCCTCCCTCTACCATAGAAGGACCTACAGTATACCATCACTGCTTTGGCCTGTTTATGTATGAATGTGTGTGTTAGTTAGTGTGTATGAGTGTATGCATGTTTTTATGTTTGTGTGCAGTGAAGCATATGCATGAAACATGAGAGACGTTGCGTGTGTGCATGTGAGTGTGTGTCTTCTATAAACCAGTGGTCCGTGTCTTTTCATCTTCTCATTGAGCTGCTGAGTTGACAGAGGTCGTAGTCAGAGACACTGTGTGACATTTACAGCTCAGAGGCTTTTGGAGACTCCCTGCTGTACCTGGCAGTTTGGCAGTGTGATTATCTCAGAACCAAGCCGGCCTGCAGTACAACAGAGAGGTGTTGAAAATGTAGAAAGAAAAGAATCGCAATGATGTGAATGTCACTTAGGAGAGGTGTGATTCGGTTGACAAGATAATGGACAATTGATGTTAGGTATGAAAAGGTTGACTAGACGAGCAGATTGACTTCAGAGAATGGTCAAAGTGAGGTGATGTTAATGAGATGCAGAGCTTTTGTCTGTTTCCTGTGGGGTTTTAAAAATCTAATTTACAAAAGTTGCTGCAGGCAACAAGCAAGACCTAAACAAAAAAAACTCAAATAGACAGATTTTTGGTTTTATTTCTCATAAAATATTGTTGTTTTTTTGCCTCCACTGCATGCAGAAGGAAAAGCTTGTTTCAGCCAATATGGTGACATGGCTTTAGTGATGTTGATCAGTCCACCATTTTTAAATATTGTGGCTATACAACTATTGGATAGCTTTCTCTTAGTGCCATTAAAAGGTCAGAGTTTTAAGGGAAATATGCTAACATCTTATTGGATTGGCTCAAAACTTGTCATGCATGGTCCCCAGAGGATGAAACTCACTGACTTTTGTGATACTCTAGCATCACCATTAGGTGAAATGTCTCAGAAACTGTTTCAAATTTCATACTGACACTCATGTCCCCCACAGGATGAATGGTAATAACTTTTGTCATCCTCACTTGTAGTTTGTGTTAAGTACTATTTAGTAAATTGTCTTAGCATTTAGCTCACTGGCACCACTGTGCCTCAGTAGAGTTTCACAGAGCCAGCAGCATGGCTGTGATATCCTAGTCTTTTTCATATTAGTAGACTGAGATTTACAAATTAGGAAAAAGAAGAAAACTAAATAGATTCATGGTGTGCATTGACTAATGATACATTATTTGCATATTGCAATCATGTGGAATTTCTTATACTGACTTAATTAGTTTTTTGTTGAATGGGAAGAGATGAACTTCAAAAATATGTCTTATATCCTCATGACTTAACGTACTAGTAGTGTACTATGATTTATGACTTCAAAAGTTAGTGAGCGTTTTGCTCTTTTACACCTCAGCTTAGAGCAGTGTGACCCTGGCCAGTAGCTCTCAACATGCCATCCTTTCTTTTTTGTGTGTGTATTTATACATATATTGTGAGAGAGCACCTGCACACATGCATCCCAAAACTGTAAAATTCCCCTCGTTGTAGAAGCCATTTATCTGTCAAGTGGTGACCCTCGGAGAGCAGCTGTGGCAAACAGCAGGTGACAGAGGAACAAAGGAGGGGAAGGAATGTGAGAAAGAGGATAGACACAAGAGTGGGTGAGGCGTGTCTTGGGTAGAGGAGGGCAAGGTTGAGCAGTGCATCTGGCCGCTGATGTTAAGAGCTGAATAATTGCTTACCGCTGTGAAAGGGAGAAGGTACATGGGGAGGAGAAGGAGGAGGGGAAGCACACTGAGATACTCAAGAGGTTGATAGTGCTATTTATACCTGCATTAGTTATTTCACACACTGTAGTTATCTCTCTACATCCTTCCTCCTTTGCCTCCTCCTCCTTTCTATCTCCCCTGCAGCTTCTCCTCTCAATCACGTTTAATCCACTCTTTGTATCTCTCTAACCTCCTCTATGCTACATGTCACTGGTATCCTCCTCAGTGCTCATCTCTCTGGTGTTCTTTTACCGTTGTGGGCTTTTTTATTCTTTCACTATTGTACTCATGCCCTGGCTCAGAATTTTTTTAAACTCTGTGAACCACTGAAGTGGAAAACTAGGCTTGCTTTGGGTCCAACTTTTGATGCACTCTGCTACCCGACACACACACAATATACACAACTTCCCGCTTAACTTGACAAACAACCTCCTGCCTCATTTCGTCTGTTTACCTATTTTCACTCAAGAAATGTTGGGGTTAAGACCCTAGCTGAAGGCGAGTTATTTTCTAGTCCAGCATTCAAACCCATGATCTTTAATTTACAACGAGCCTCTCTAAAAGTCACAACTTAAACTATTCATAGCTGTGTCTGACTTCAGCTGTTAACACTCCACTTCGTATCGGCTTTAAACACTTCAGCTGAGATGCTTTTCAGAGCTCTCCTCTTCAGCATTTAAGTCACACAACTGCATCTTCACGCAGTTCAATTAACAGGCAGCACTGACAGTCACAGTTCATCTGATGAATTCTAATCCCACAACTTCAGAGGCTGCAATTAACACTAATTGCATTGCAGACCACCAAAGCCCCCAGCAGAATAGATGTGTATTGTTTGCAATATTGAATTCTCCCCTTCTTCCTATATTGTGTTGTCCAAGGCATCAGCGGTCCTGGGTGAATAGATAACGTGATAGTGTTTGTTTGCATGCGTGCATGTGCTTCCCGTCTGTGTGAGCTGCTGATTTGTCACCCTGAGGTCAAGTGGATGGTGCAACAATCTCCCAAATGCAATTAGGAAGTGTACAGCTATCTGAAGGAGCCCAGCGAGACTCTGATGAATTGCTCCTGCAAGTCTCTTTTTAACTGACTGGGACCCGACTGTGGCTGCACCACTCAACAAATGCATGCACCCATACACACACACACACACACACACACACACACAACGCAATGCATTCACAGCATTGCATTTCAGAGTGCTAAACAGACTTTGAATGGATATTGTTATTTCTTTACAGTGAGACTGTTCCTTGCAGACTTTTCTGGATAAACGTTAAATGATAGACGATCATCATCTTTGCATTAGAAGACATTTTTTCAGGAATTCTTGTTGCTGGATTTTGCAGAACTCTCTGAATTATTTGAATGCAGCCTATAGGTTGTGCCTGATTTATTTTTGTGTGTGCGCATGGGTGTCTTTGTGAAAAGGTGCTGCCAATCAATACTGTTCGTTATTATTCCAATAGTGGAAGACTATGTGGGTGCACATGCAGAACCTTAAACAGATCATGGTGTGCAGTCATGTAGTAAATGGATATTTTTGAGTTTAACTCAATTTGACCTCTAATTCTTATGTCACAGCTTTCTAATCAATGAACTTTGGTTCTCCGCAGTGTGCCCCCTTTTACTTAACTGTCTCTGGTGTAAAGTAGGGGAGTTAGGCTTTGAGTGTAGATTTAAAAATCCATATGTTTGGCTGTGACAAATCTACAGAGCCTCCACTGATATTTGACAACTTGTCCTCCAGTTAACTGCCTGCCGCTCAGTGTCCTCATTGTGTCCTCTCCAAAAACCTTGAGACACTACAGAGAAAATCCCATTAAAGCCAACAGGAAAAAAAAGCTTAGAGGAAGGCCATGAATCCTCATTTGTTTTCATCCTCATCCTCCTTTTTCACCCTCTCTCATACAAAACTATAACTTCAAAGTTAAAAGTTCTTTTACAAATATTCAGCCAGTGTAATTAATCACTTTCAATTTTAAATCACTGACGTGATAAGAGCAAATTCATTAAAACTAAAGTAGATGTACATCTCCAAAACAATTTATGCAGATGCATTCAATAAAACTGATACTTCAAATATCCAACCTTGGTACAAAAGAATTAACTGTGTGCAAGTCTACATAATATTAAAGTTTTGATGTTTTGTAGCCTTAAATGCACAACTGCAAAAGACAACTTATAAATGCAAAAGCAACTTATGAACAAATAATTTATCATTATTTAGGTCAATTAAGTTATTGCCCACCAATAAACATCTGAGAAATGTAAGTGGCAATACCTGACAGATAAAATTACGTCTCCATACAATCTGACAAACAAGCAAACAATAATAGCAAAATGCATTACAATTAATTAATCCACATCTATCATTTTATGCACATAATCCAAAGTCTAACACATAAATAATTGAGTTAGCTGTATTGATTGATTAAATTAAATGTGTTCCCTTCAGATGTAATAGCACTTTATTCCATATTCCTCTATAATTCAAATTTTTCTGTGGTTATTTTTGATAACAATATCTCACATGACATAGTATCCAGTCAGTTTTTAAATGATGGCATATTTGCACTCTTCCATTTTCAAGGACCAGCTTAATAAAAATAAATAATAAAAGATATAAGTTGCTGTTAATCAAACACAGCCACCTGAAATGAAAATGAGACCTTTTTATTAACAATAATTGATAATAATTGAAAACACACTAACATTATTTTTTACTGCATAAAGGGAATAATGATTTGAGTTGGACTTTAATTGGCTTTCCCTGCACAATCTAAAGCAACCCAATACAATTGTATTGTAATAAATCCTATTTTTGTGAAACTTGACATGAAAACATATCCAGTCAGGCTGCAGCAGGGATTTGAGTAGTTCTCCAGTCCAAACTTCTTTTCTACCAAGTAGTTAGAGGGAACAGCTGGAGTGATTGAAGCTTCAGAGCAGGAGAATGCTTACTTAGACTACTTACACACCCTTGTTTGCTCACTCACACACCACCATGTGCTCCAAATGCCGCCAGGGTGTTTGGAGCGAGGTGCTTCTTCATGGTGCAAATCTCTTATGTCTACAATGACATGCACAAAAGATTTAACCTGAAGAAGACAGACCTCACCAAGGATCTGGAGACAATTTAGGCAGCAAATTCCTAAATGTATTGAAAACAAAACAAAAAACCCCCACTTATTTAATTGAATCTAAATATTTTCAATATACTGATGGCTACCTGAAAGATGTAGTTTTACTTTTAGCATGAAAAAATCACAGAGCCAAGCAAAATCTGAGTTAATAAAACCCTTTGCACTAAAAAAACATTTACATTTAGGCATTTAGCAGATTCATAATGTGTATTTTCTTGGTGCTCACTGCGCAGTATGTGATTTGTATCAAACTCTGTGTGTACACATACTGTATATTGTTTGTGTGTGTGTGTGAGAGAGAGTGTAGTTAGGTTGCATCTGTGGGTCAGTAGTGGGATGAAGTGTAATCCAGTCATTAATTAAACGAGAGCAACAAGGGCGACCGTGAGCTCAGTACTGAAGGCAGGAGAGCGAAGGAATCAGGGCTTTAAACCGCCCAACACACTGTCTGCTTAGAAACTCACTTTAATCAAGTTCTTACAGCCCCCCCACCGCACACACACACACACACACACACAGAGTCAAATCTTGATATTGAAGCTTTTATGTCTAATGCCCTACGCAGAGACAGACAAACAGGCACAGACACACCAGATGGAGTCACAACACTATTTGATTAAGAAGAGGAATTAACATGATTGAATTTTTCTGTTTCTCTGTTGAGGCTTGACTAAGAAGGAGAGTTCACTTGAGGCTTTTGGTACTTTGAAAGTAACTCCTTAAATGTGTCTGTTACAGTGCAGGTCACAGAATCACAATCACGATGCAAGGTTAACCGCTGAAATCTAAAGAACAGGGATGTTTCTGTTTCTGCACTAATTAGTGAAGTATTAGCTTGTCACTCCAGATATAAATTCAAGGCTTCATTCCTGGCTCTAATTTATTTCTACTCATGTTACCCATGGGTCACATTATTGGACAGCATGACATATTCTTTCATTTTAATGCTGATGATACACAATTGTAGCTCTCCATTAACCCAAAGGACTTAAGCAGCCTGTCTGTTTTACATAATTGTCTTCCTGACATCGGGGGGTGAATCGCCCAAAACCTCCAGTCGAAGACAAAGACAGAAATTTAAATCACAGGTCCTGACCCCAGTTTGTCTTTTCATACTGTATATACTGATTGTTGTTTGCATTTTAATGAGCTTATAGTGAGTTCTTTTTGTCATCATGTTGCTAAGGTCATCCCCCTAATGTAAATGCCTTTGTTGCATCCTGTTCAGATTACTGTAATGATTTACTTGCAGGTTAGTCGTCAGATCTCCAACATTTTGGCGCCTCGTAGTCTCACGTCTTAAGAATAACCTTAACAAAGTATTGGTCGGTGCATGCTCGTGTATTAAGTAGGAGAGCCGCCGTTAATGTTAACATTTTTCTTTCTGTGTTCAAATGTCTGCTGTGAAAGAGCAGCATAATGAGAAAGGCTGAATGCATCAGTGTTTTTAAGTCACTTGAAAACAGATCTTTTCAGATTTTTTACCTGTATTTTATTATTCTGTTTAATTAGAATTATCTATCAATTGTTCATTTTAGTCCTTTTCATTAAGTGCTTTTTAAACCTTTTTTTAATAAACAGAGACAAAATAACTCATGAGCTCAGTGATATTTTAAACACATTGGGCACTTGTGGATTACTCCTCCAGTTGTTAAAAGTGATTAAATGCTTTGAACAATCCAGTACGCAACAGACAATATATGAGCCACCATACCCAACAATATCGGAATACACATTACTTAAGAAAATGCAAGTGATGCATCTGTTTTCTCTAACAGAAGAGAATATTGATCAATGAAGAGAAGATGTGAGAAAATTCAATCAGTGTAGAGGACCCCTTTTCCTGCCTGTTATGTCATAGATTAACATTTCACTTTTGATTGAAAACTTGTGTTCATTATTCATGTGTTCATTAGTAGTATTATTATAAATAAGATAAGTCAATGAATCAGTTTGGTTTAATTTTGCACTTTTTGGAAGTATTTTTAATTAACATGAGTCAAATCAAATCAAATTTCAAGATTTTATGTCACATAGATTACTTGCAGAAAAAGTTTCTTAAAAGTTGCATCAATACAAACCCAGATAGTGGAGAGAAGCGAGTAATCACAACAACCAAGTAATACAAATGAATGTATACCAGGGGGCATGTAAAAATATCTATAAAAATGGGCTTTAGGAAAATATGTACAGCTGATTCAGCCAGGGAGATTAAATCTTTATTTTAAACACAAAACACGACATGGCAGTTTTTCTACCCTTTAAAAAACAGCCATATGTATTTAAAATCAAGTGTGAGCAACTATTTAATCCAAACAATAGAAGAAAAAAGATTTGAAGAAATTAAATTATCTGTCAACTACTGTTACTTACGGTAGGAATACACAAATTTGTTTTGGCTTTTTGTGACAACGTGTTAGTTTGTGGAGCATCGTTTTCTCATTAATTGTATCCATCTTGTCTGTTTCTATTATATTGGCAATTTAACATCCTGTGAAATACATGTTCCCTGACAGCTTGACATTTTCTGTCGATGCAGTTTATGCCGCTCAAGCTTTCTGTGGAGTGCCATCTATTTTAGATGAATGTTATTATCGAACAATTTTTTGCTGACTCTTCCACTTTACTCTCAATCTGCTGTGGCAACATGCCAACTCCTCGAAGCAGAAATCTATGAATTTTACTTTGAAAGGCGACCACGTTCCCTCATGAAGTATAGGCCAAAAGATTAGACTTCATTTCATCCATACACAACAACGGGGTGAAATTATAGTGTTCCCTCTGGTAGAGCTGGTGAGAAGCAAACTAAGCGGCAGGAAAGAAATTGTGTATGTGTGTGCGTAAAGTACACATCTGCTGACACAGTAGGAGTCCGTCTGAAATCTCTGTCATTTCCATTTCCATATACATTGGCACATCACATTCCTCCTCATTTCTCTCTCTCCCTCCTCTTCTATTGCTCTCTCTATCTTCCCTCCACTCCATGACTGTGTTACGTTTTCCTGTAAAATGTAATCCAGAAAAATGAATTTGCCACAACAGATGGAGCGGAAAATGGATTTGCATCCGACCCCAAACTGTTAAGTGGAAAGACCTTTTCCTGCTCCCCTCCACTAAGTCAAGGTTTATGCAAAAGGGCTGCAGCAGTATATTATAATCACAGGAATTTTCAAACCAGATTCCTCTCTCTTTGGTCCCATTTAAGAGCATATTTGCTCAGTTTGTGTGTGTGTGTGTGTGTGTGTGTGAATGTGTATGTGCAGTCAGGATCAAGGCCGTACTTGTCGCCCTTCTTCCATGCCAACCGCTGTGTTTGTTATTATTTACATACAAATCACATCCCACTGCTGTATGGGGACCTTTTTATTTTGATTACAACTAAAAGGGGCCAATACAAGGGCCAGGCATCTTGAAAATTGTTTGGGGGATCAAACCTTGAAACCCGCTGTGTGTTTGGCAGCATCATTATTTCACCAAAAAGGGGATTTGAGAAGTTGAATCAGATTAAAAGGAAGAAAATAAGAGGAGAGACTGGGCTCATGACAGTGGGATATGAAGATAAGGGTAACAGAAGTAGAAAGAAGCCAATAGCAAGAGGGAACTTTGTCTTTGTCAGTGGGGTTTGAGCATGCAAGCAGAATTCCCATAGCTAGGTAGGTTTTTGTTTCCGCTGTGTCTTACTATGTTCTGAGAGATATCAGCCAAAACAGGGTCAGAGCGCTGCAGCTTTTTGTTCACTGTGCAAGGAGATTTCCCAAATCCCTGAAATGAACACTTGTGCAGGGGATGTACTCCGCAGATGATTCTATTCTACACACAGAAACACACACTGCGTATGGTAGCACACTCTGTGGACATAACAGTGTTGAGCTGGCAGAGTTTGGCACATATCAGAAATGTTTCCCTTAACTACACCCCAGTAGCTGTATACTGTGTCCAGGAACAGCACTCAGCCGTGCCGAAAATATCAGTGTGTATTGTTAGTTTTTACTTCATTATCCACAGTTTGATTCATTCTCAATTATCTTAGTCATGGGGAAGCCAAATAATAACATTTCACCATCTGAAGTGTCATTATAAAAAGTCAATTTGGTGGAAATGTTTTCCATGTTTTTTCATTGTTTATTTGTTCACACAGTGTTGACCTGAAATGAAATGCAGTCTCTCCCAGAGGCTTTATTTTTACCCTCTTATGTCTCTGTGGTTTAACTTTTTATGCTTTTTTTCCCTCTGTGGTTCATTTCTGTTTTTCTTCTTCTCTGGGATAAAAGATTAGGAAGAATCGAGATGTCCGACTGATACACAAACAACTGTCCTCCTCAAAATTGTCAAAAAAATCAAAGAGTGGAAAAGTGCTGGCTCTTCTCTCACTTGATGTTTATCTCTCCCCCTCTCCCTGACTGTCTTCACACTGTTTTTGTTTATCTTTCTGAGTTTTAATTTGCTCCTGACTCACTAAATAACATTGGTGTATACTAGATTAAATACGTTTTGAGGACGTTTTCACAAATTGTCCCCGGTGAAGAACCTCTACTTGTGAATTTAGTAGGGTAAATTCCCTACTAAAGATAGAAAATACTATCTACAACACTCCAATAGCTATCTTTAACTTTTTGTATAATTAATGTAACTGTAAAAGTAAAATATGCCTCTCTTTCCTTGTCTTTTTAGGGGAGATTTGTGCCTTTAAGATCTATGGTCAGGATGCTCCATTCGAGGCTGTGGTGTTGAACCGCACATCAGGAGAAGGAGTGCTGAGGGCCAGTAGCCCAGTGGACTGTGAGAGCCAGAAGGAGTACACCTTTATAATCCAGGCCTATGACTGTGGGGCCGAACCCAGCGGGGCCAACTGGAAGAAATCCCACAAGTGAGTCAATCAATCTTTGTTCATGTCTTTAGCCATTAAGTAGACAGATATAGTCAAACATAGGTGTTCGTTTTATGTGTTTTTCTGCCCAAACAATGGCTTTTGGTTTCCACACCTGATGTGAAAATAAAAACAATTGTGATTTTTTTTTAACAGTTATGTCATATTTTTCTGCCTTCTGTCCTGGTTGGCGGGCACTGACAGACATGGCACATCAGTAAAGATCTAACTTTGCTATTTCTTATACTGTATGTTATTTGATCCATTTAACTATTTGTGTCCCAACATTCTTAATGTAGAATGCTGTATGAGTTTAACACTCATGCACTCATGACTATGTTACTGTGTAATACAATTTAATACACTTGCCCTGCAACAGATTCTTCCTTTCTGAAGATTAAAATGTTGAAGTTGTAGTTTGAAGTTCTGTGTTTGGCATATGTTCTCAAAAGCTTTACATATTTTGTGACTCAACCAAATCTTCAGCCACTGTCTATCTGTCCTGTGTGTTTCTCTGAAACTTTCTTTATGCCACCCAAAAGCTTAATTTATTAAAATGGAAATTGTCAGACCCTGTATTAAAGCTGTCACATACTGCTAATTGTTATTTATCTTGGCATGACACTTGTTTAGCTGTCAAAGTAATTCTGATTCAAAGTGGGTGGACAAATGAACAGAAACATGACATACAAACAAATATTAATTTCAAAGTATTTAAATCAAACTTATAAAGGCAGCTATGCCAATGAATCACGTTAGATTCTCAAAGAAGTCTCCTGATAAACAAAAAACAGAAGAAAACTTCCCCAACAGAGAGACAGCAGGATATTTGCTCAACATTACCAGAAAATACAGCCTTAAAATGTTGAATTAACACCTATCTGACAGTGTTAACTGGAACATAACATTGTAATTGCAAAACAGCACACTGTGCTCGACTGCATTATGCTGATTTCTTGGTGTATTTCCAACCCACTTTATACTAATGAATATTTGAAGGACTGAAACCTAATTTACAAAAACGTCACGTGATGCTTGCTTGTTTTTGTATAATTTTCAAGCGTGACTCTGATGAATCTGAACTCTCACTGCTGACACAAGAGGTCAAAAGAGATTTGTCCACCTGCGGTTACAAGACCCCAAAAGATTGGAGACTACGCTGGAGTGTGAATTGGAAATTGTGTTTTCAGATTTTTTTGTTTGTGATTTAGGATCCCCATTAACAATTTTCTTTTTTGGTGTAGACAGATAAAGAAAATTCCCCATAGCCAGGCATACTATAACTTCGGCAAAGATTGAAATGATGTCTTATTAGAAATACTAAACAATAAAGCCTCCCTTTACATTATATAAGTAAAAGTACCAACATTGTAATGGAATTTTTAAGCTGTTGACCACAAAAACAAAAAACTTGAATTATACACTCACAGCTTGTAGTTACAAAGATAAATATCTTTAAACTATAATTAGATGTTGTCTTTTCTGTTTATATTTCCTCATCTTTCTTTTTCTATTTCCGCTCTCAGAGCGGCAGCAGTGACAGCTGAGACCCGCAGTTCTGTTCTTAGGATCTGTCTGCCTAATGGCCCATCAATATTGTGTGTGTCTGTGTGTGTGTGTGTGTGTGTGTGTGTGTGTGTGTGTGGCAGGACGATGTGAATGAGATTGACAGACAGGCAGACTGGCACGGACAGCAGCAAATCAAACCCTACGGTCCTTATGTCAGAGACAAGGAGCTGCTAAAATAAGCTGCCGCAGGCTTGGTACTAAAAGGAAGAAGCGCAATAAAAAGGAAGAAATTTATCAGCTCAGGGATCTGTGATGAATTTCACCAGTGGCTGATGCACAGTGTACGCGTGTGTGACATTATCACTGCATGACATTCTAAATAGGCCTCATTAAGCTAATGCCATTAATTAGCCAGATGTGCTTCTTCAGATACACCATGAGTTGTTGTCAGAGAAGGTCACCAGTGAAGAAAAACGTCATGATATGTCTAAATTATTGCTTCATTTATATACTCAAGTGCACGAACTAGACACTCTGATAGTGCCTCCCAGCAGATGGGATCGTGTGTTTATGTGTATCAGACTACGAGGGACAGAGAAAAACAAGGCAGAAAGAAACATCAGAACCCTGAAAAACGATCTGCTGGGGAGGAGCCTGTGTCCATAGACAAGCCTTTGAAATAAAAGTTTGACTGACATTAGATAATACTTGGAACCCATTACTCAAAGACATAAACAAGAACTTACATGTGGTACCTTCTATTAAACTCACTGTAATCCTGTTTTTCTGGAAAAAATCTATTTTCCCTATAAGCATAGGAACTGCTTTCCTCTCACTCTCCTCTTCCTTTAACTATCCACTGTTCTTAAGATAAACAGTGACATACTTTAGGTCTTAATTTATTTTAATCATCTCTAATGACTTAAAGAGATTTTTCCTTCTCTCCTCTCCTTCTCCTCCATCCATCTCTTCTCTCCCCATGTTCTTTCTTTTCGTTTTCTCCATCAATCATTTCCACTCCACTTCTTTTGAGTCCTTCTCTCCCCTTTTTTCCTGTTGTGATCCCTCTTTCTTTCACTCCTGCCTCCATTCAGGGCGGTTGTTCACATCCAGGTGGATGACGTCAATGAGTTCTGCCCCGTGTTTCGAGAGCCACTGTACAAGGCATCAGTAACAGAAGGCAAGATCTATGACAGCATTTTGCAGGTATTTAGATATTGTATTTTAAAGCATGCATTATTTAGTAGATTTTCTTGCATTTTTGATCATTGTTTTATTGTTAGAATAAACCTGACAGATACATGTGCAAGTTAAGATTGAACACAAAATCATTCAGTTAAAAGAGTTGGGAAATTGTAATCATCTACAGTCCTATTAGAGTAGTTGTTGAAGAGCTGGGAGAAAACTGGATGTTGTAATGTTACAGGTGGAAGCTTGGGACCAAGACTGTTCACCACAGTACAGCCAGATCTGCAACTATGAAATTGTCACTGCAGGGACGCCATTTGCCATAGACCGCAATGGTAAGTGTGTGGGAGTTTGAGTGTGTGTTTGAATCTGGCTCGGCTGAATGAGAGACTGGACCGTAGTTATAATTGTTGATGTGATTAGGAGTGATGTCTGAAGGGAGCGAGTGGGAGAAACTAGGATAGCACAGCCTGGAGGCTTTATTCGTGGGAAGTCTTTAAGTTCATTACATTGAAGGGCCATTATTTGTGTGACAGAGTTTTACAGTAGGTCATGAGAACATGACCATGACATTTTTTTTTTTACATCAAATAAACTTAACCAAAAACAAAAACTTACTTCAGTTTACCAAAATTGTGCACCTTCTTCTTAACCAAAATAATTATCCTAACCTGAACCTGAAACAAACTGAATAAAGAAATGTACGGTTCAGTAACACATTTAGCAAAAAGAAGCTGTAATTTTCCATAGGCTATGTCACGGATCAGCCAGACGGACCACAATTGCATCACGTTTTCAGAAGGTTTATTGTAAGATATCAGCATGTAGAATAAGCACAAATACATCAGAGAGTGACTCAGGGATGTCCGGGGTTGTAGAGGGGAGAAGAGTCTGAATACTCGCCACGAGTCGTAAAGGCAGGGACCAGGTAGCAGGATTCCTCAGAGTCAGAAAACAGGATACAAACGATCAGGCTCCCAGGAAAGACGAACGCAGGTTAGCAGATGATCTGACAACGCTGGAATGACAAGCA
>JAVQJL010047228.1:0-40068 GCA_036024295.1 Nannoperca obscura
TGTTCATAAGGTAATCAGATTGGGACGCTGAGTTCTCCCTTCACAGGGATCAAAGGCAGATTAAAAGTTCCCACTTTTTTTTTTTTTTTTTTTTTTGCTCATTCTACGTGCATACAACCTAAAAGGAGGACACAAAATTGAGAAACAGACAGTTTCTTAGCATTCAAGAAGTGTGATGAAAGTTTTTCACCCAATCACAAAACTCCCTCAGGGCATTGGAGCAGCCCCAGCTCCCAGGTTCCCCTCATTTTTTGTCTTAGCAGTAACCCATGCAAATCTGAGGCAACTGGGGGGATAAAAGGTGTTGTTTATGAGCATGTGGAGGTTGCATCTTCCCACAGAGAAACCGGTCTTTAATGCACGGAGAGGATTTGTCTCAATCCCCTGTCCTTTTGTCCTTGCATGCATTTTTATTTTTTATTTTACGTCTCCATTCTGTTAATAATACATGAATGTCCTCTTTCCCTCCCCCTCCCTCTTCCCCCCTCTCCTCCCCTGTAGCAATTATTGAACCCACCACCACTAGTGCTGTCTCAAGCCCAGGTCAGTATATGTCACCATGCTGTACACCAAATCAGCAAAGAGGTCCGCTGCCTCATACTAACCTGAGCTGAAATCCTCTCCTCCATCTTGATTTATTTCAACTGGCTGGCTGGAATGCCTGCTGGGTGTACAGCTTCATTGTATTTCCTTTGTTTATTTTATTTGCATTCCTTTTTTTTGTTTTGTTTAGTTTATTTTGGGTTGGCTTCTACAGCCTGGCTAAATATACCTCCCGCAGCCTGTGTCATCACACCACCCCCCCCACACACACACACACACACACACACACACACTTTTCATTACAACCTCGCCTCCCCCACCACCACCCCCATGTGGAGCAAACAGTAGTGTCATCAAAGTGGCTCTTCCATAGGCCTCTGGGTCTGATGCTTTTCATAATGCTGATGGCTTCTTCTTGTTCTTCCTTTCTTTCTGGCTTTTTCACCACCAACACCACCACTATCCAGCTCCTCAGTGCTAACCCAAATACAGTATACATCAAAGGCAGGAAGCTGTTGGTGGCAAAGGCCCTTGGTTTGTTGTTTGCAAGATGGAATCTATGCTGTCTTTGTACTTTTATCACTCCCTTTCCGTCTCCCTCTCTTTTTCCTTTCCTTTTTTTAGAACAATCAGTTGGCGCTCTGCCACCCTCTTTAACCTGATCTCCTTGCTAGAGCTGTTGCCGGCGCTACACTGTCAATGTCGCCCTTGTTTTCCCCCCACTGTATTCTGCCCGCTTCCACATTCCAGCCCAGAGTAATCCCCTCTGCCTGGTCGTCTTTTCTCCCTCTCTAATGGTTTTAAACAAGTCCCAGAATGTAATCTCTCATGCTGGTTACATTATTTTCTGCCTAATACTGTTCATACGCATGCAGACATGCAAAAGCTCTCGCTGGCACAGGCGCACACAATAGACACTGAAATGAAAATATGCTGAAGTATTCCAAGAACATGCTCAAATGTACCTGTACTTACAGTACACACGTAAGCGTCAGGAATTCATATTGCGGGATGAATCTGCTAAGGGTTTCTGTGGCTTTTCATCCAGCTCTGTGAATAAACGCCATCATTTTCCTCTTGCATTTTGTGGCGACAGCCCTGGATTAGCACGTTCTCGCCTGTATTCGCTAGCTGTCTATCTGAGGCAAATGTAATTATCCATGGAGATTCTGTCAGATAATAAGTTAAAATAAGCTCAGCAACAGTGAACAGTCCTGGCATGGCTCTGAACTCTCATTTGATGTAACGCTTGCAGAACAAATGACAATTTCATGGTCCAAAGGAACACCAGTGGTTTCAATCGTGGAGATAAACTCACTCAGCGACCCGCTGTTCTTGTTTTGTTCCAAGTTGTATTTGAAGTTAATTTTTTAATGGCGCCCTCACTAAGTGGCTCGGCAAAGGGAATTATTTTAGATCCCTGCAAATGTGTCTTTGTCCCAACCGTTGTTTAATCACGTTTAATAATTAATTTGAACAGGTTATTATCTGCTTTTTATTTCCCCTGTGAATGAGCTTGGGAAGATGGGCATCCAAAATAAGGAGTCTGTAAGGTACGCGAATCAGGAGATGGTGAGAGGTGGAAAAAACTGTTAATCCCCCACAGCACTTGCAGTGCATGTTTCAGCCCATTGATCAAGTGACAAAAAAATGACAATGACAAAGAAATAGCAACATTAATAGGCAACATTAGTCGTCGTGCTTTTATAGCTAACCTTGCTCTGCCAGTACGACTGTAATATGAATCGGTTCAGATGGGTCAAAATGTTAATGTGTAGGTTAATTAGATCCTATATGCATGTTAGATATGAGATTGCTTTGACTCGGAGCTTGTATAATCTGATCATTCAAACATCAGATGTGGACATTCTTGTTTCATAAGGATAGCTTTCATAATGATCCCAACTCACATCTGCATTGCCACCCAACAGTAACATTTAAATAATAAAGGTCTGATGGATTGTATATTTTAAGTGTCCAGGCTCAGGAAGAAGAATACTGAAACAAGCTCAAAACAAGTTGCTTGAAAGGTGGGAAATACAAAACATGTGGACGTTGGCAGCAATAGAAAGTGTATGCAATGTAAAGGTGATTTGCTAAAACATACAAAACCACCAGTATGGTCCTTTGAATGGATCTGTTTATGGAATATATACAGTATGTATACTAACCAGAAATGTAGCTAACTTGATGGACGTGGGATTTGAGATTTTTACCCCTTACTACTCTGTAATACTGACCACAGTGAAATAAGTTGTTTGTCTCGATTTGTTGATAACAACCACTTGAAGCTCTTATCAACAAAATTAAAGAGTTGGCAGATGACACCCATAGAAGCAGTAAGCCCCCTGCCCCTGATTATCTTCCTGGGAGAAGAAGTAGAGATGGTGGACTCTTACAGACATAGCATAAAGTTCCTCTGAGGACACGGAGAACCAGGCTGCTGAAAGTCAACGATGGCCAGTGCACTGTTCTTGGCTGTGCTGTGTCGGGGTAGGCGGCATCGAGGCAAGTGATGCCAGTAAAATTTGCAAAGGAGGTCCAGCTCTGTGGTCGGGCTGGAACTGCACAGTCTGGAGGCAGCGGCAGAGAGGAGGATGATGGACGCCATGAACACCGTCCTGAATAACCCCTCCCACCAGCTCGATGATGAACTGTGGCAGATGGACAGCACATTCAGCCACCGGCTCATCCCACCAAAGAGCAAGATGGTACGCTTCAGGCGTTCACTTGTGCCCACTGCTATCAGACACCACAACAGCAACTGTGACCAAAGCCTAAGCCAGCTGTGACCCCCCCCCCCCACACACACACACACACACACACACCCACACACCCAACCCACTCCCACTCAGCCAGACATGTCACACTCACTGCTCTCATCTTCAACTGCTCAAATACATTTGCCGAACAATGACCCATCCATGGCTATACCTTATAATATAATTATTATTAATGTTGGTAGTTGAATAGTTTGACATTTTAGGAATTTATCATATTTGCTTATTATATTGTAATGTATATACTGCAACTTGTACATTTAAAGTTTTCTTGGTATAATTTAAAGTATATACCTACAGTATATATATTTTTAACCCTAACCCCACCCCTGGGGGCTTAATACAATCTTAATTTATCTTGCCCTTTCTTAACTTATCTCATGAATGTTATACAGATATTTTCACACTTAGTAAACCACAGACAGAAACAAAAACCACCTGTCGTCGCTACTTGACAGAATTTGTTATATACTGCACCATGAAAGTTAACACTACCTATGTTTAAAATGGTGACATGCCACTTTTCTTTTGACAATAAAAGTCTTAAGCTTCTTTTATCTTTAGCATATGGATTTGTATGTATTTACTTAAACGTAAAGCACCGCTCCAATTCTCCAAAGCAGCTGGCTCGGTGCCACCCTGTCCTCCCAGTGAAATGGAGATCTGTGATAATAGCAGATGCTCCCACAGGTTTTTATTTCTGTTTATTCCCGCAAATCACTTGACAGTAGAAAAACAATGTTCTTAACACGTTTCCGAGCCCCATGTCTTGTCTTTGCGAGGCGCAGTGTACTGTGCTACTGGTTCAAGGAATATTACATGCATTATACATAATGTGTGTGACTGATTCCCATGTGTCATGTTAACTCCCAAATAAACAAAATTCAGGCAGCCTGAGAGTAGCTAAGTGAAGATGATCACTCACTTATTAATCCTGTTCTTAGCCCTAATTTTCCATAGTGCATAATTTAATATTGTTGGATTTTTTTTCCATATCTGTGAAGCATTTATGTGAGCCTTCCCCCACCCAGCAGGAAGCACTAGGAGATAGAAAGAAGAGATTTATGAGTCCATGAAGGTTTATGTGTCTTGGTAATATCGTGGAGTAGGTCATAAGAGGATCCATGATGGAGCAACCTTTAAGAATTGTTAACTTTTAATCCAGAATAGTGCCCTTCATTTTTCTTGTATGCATTTTAGTGGACAAAAGAGTCAGTTCCTATACAGAGATGTTTTGAAATTGAACGTCTCACCAGCTTAATGAAGACCATTTTCTGATTGATTTAGAGTGAGGCTAGGTCAGATATCTTTCTTTATTCGAGGTCCAGAGCACAACATCAAAGAGATAATCTACCTTATTAAGTATTCTTCCAAAGTCCTCCAAAATTCAAAAGTCCCTCACTCAGCTCCCCAAGGCTTAGGGAGCTGTGTTAATCAAATTATTTTAGTGAGCATGTAAAGCGTCTTTAATCAAAGGATAGCTGGCTAATTTATGTCTGAAATTGGGATAAAGTCTACTTTGGAAGACGACTTTACATGGTTAGGTTATACTTTTCCTTTTCCAATTCTTTACTTTATCTGATGTTGGTACAAGTTAGACCCTAAGGCACAGTTTGTTGATGTTACACTGTGCAAGGCCTTTGCAATAAATAAACAACTTGCCATTTTTCTCTTAAGTTCTTAATTAATATTCTCTCTTGGCCATCACTTTGTAAATATTAGACTAACTTTTACTGGAAAAGGCTCATAAGCACATTTAGTCTGTCTTTGAAACCATGTAATGCCTTACTTTGGTGATTAAATCTGCAGCTGACTGTTTTTCAAAATACTGTTGCAACATTTTCTAACTTTAGCTCTAATACATAATGCATCTTTAGCTGCGTTCATTAAAGTTTAATACCTTTAGGACTTTTTATCAGTTTTTTTTTATATATATTTGGCCTCAGTGGGAATTACTAGTGATAAAACAGTAACAGTTTGAAGTAACATTTTAAATCAAAAGTTTTCAGATGTTCACCCAGTTCAACTGAGGAACTCCATTGTGGATAAGAAACAGCCTCTCTGCTGAGCCTGAATATTGGTTGCTATCAGCTATTGGATTGTAGGAGGCAAAGTGACTTTATTGAATTTCTTTTTGTTTGAATTTCTTTACTTTGTCTGTTGGTACTATTGTCAATATGGTGTCACATCAAACAAAAGTTCTATTTCTATTTTTATTTCAACATGAAAGCCTAAACATCTGAGCTGGCGAAATGGAGAAAATGCCTCCCATTTTCACTAACTCACTGCAAATTATTTCACATGTTGAACTCAGAGCTCATTCCTCTGAAAACAGAAAAGGTGTGTATTACAGTTCGTTTCACTGAAAATACTAATGATTAACGGGCAGAGTGTTCTTTCTTTTGGGCCCTGCACCAGTACATACTAAGTTCTTGCAATATAATCTGAAACATATGCTCCAATGGACATGAAATACTGCTACTGGAATGATGATTATTATTGATATCCTAAATTCTGGATTATCCTGAATTAACTGGTGACCAGGAAAAACTGTAACATATTCACGTCATGGAAGGAAAAACTAAAAGAATATTAAAGGTATCTTTGGCTTTAAGACACAGTAATACGTTTTTGCTGTCGCAGCATGTCCTTAATTTCCATCAGGATTATGTTTGACATTGTGCAGGAGAATACTGATACTTAGAGATTGATATTGGATTCCTTGTATGTCATGGAATGAGCTGAATAGATCTGGCTGTCCTTTGTTTCACCCCAGGCACAATCAATCACACAAATCACTGTCAATCAGTCCACGACTGCAATTACATAACACCGTCTTCAGCTGTGCCACAGTTCTTTTCAAACCAAACACGGTTCACACCCTATATGCTGTCTTTTTGACGTTTCTAGCTTAGCAGAGAAACAGTGTGACTCTCTAGGAGATTCAAATAGAAGCAGATTTTAAAAGAGGCATTTTTTTCTATCCCATGGCTCTATCTTCACACACAACACATACGCTGCCACCTTTCTCCTCCAACTCTCTAAACCCTCTAAATCTACCACAGCCAAGCTCACAAATTTTGCTCTCGCTCAGATATTATGGACAAAAGTCTTAATCATGAGGTGAACCACGCAGGACTCCTAAGCATGGGAAACTGTTAGAAGCTGTGCTTCACCAAACAACAGTTAAAAAAAGACATCTCCGTGTTGACAATGCTAATGAATACTGTTCCTTTACATTTGTGTAGCCAGAAGCACGAGCCAGAAGTGCTGAAGTTGAGTTGTGTCAAGTGGCAATTACAATACAGTCACCAATGTGACTACTGACTACTCACACACCGGCTAATGGCTGTATAAATACACTGCTTTATGAAATATTCATTCATACTCTCTCTTTCCCCAGCATGCCTAGTGTCAGACACACTGAGCTACCCACAGATAATCCTTTTTGGCAGTGCATTTTCTACCAGCCTTATCAGTTATATGGTGGCAGGATCAAGAGCCGTGCAAACCCCTCCTGCACCCTCCTTTCGCTACTGCACCACCACCGCGACTCCTGTCCTGTACAGTTTGTTTTGAGGTGATATGCTGACCTTCATTTTGCTAACTCCCCCAATCACCTCTGGAAGGGCCTGATAAGCAGACATGTCATCTATCATACTTGACCCCTAGATCCCTGGACAATGTAAATAGACTTTGGGTTTTGTCCTGTGGAACTGGAAGCCTGTGAGCTTCCCAAGTCGAAAACCTGTTGTTGCAGTAAACTGGTTTCGAAGGCACATAGGTTGTACTCAGGAACTAAAACTGGCATTTCTCTCTCGGCTCAAACGAATATTATATATCTTCTGAAATGTAACTAAACAAACGCCCCCAGTGACTACATGTACCTCACAATGCATTACATTATAGAGGATATATCCAGCACTTACAGTATTAAAACCCCCAATTATCTCATTTCATAGTGCTCTTGAGCTTTATAGCATGATACTCTGATATATCAAAGTGTGCCAGTGTTTCCAGAGTTAATTTAATTGTTCAACAGTTCCCAATCCTTATGACAACATTTGCATTAGCACATGCATATGTTTTCTGGAAAATGAAAGCCATTTCTTCTGATATTATAAAAGCACACAATGTGATTGCCTTATGATCTTCTGTTTTCTCTCTTTAATTCCTTTTAATGAGTATGAATCAAGGGAAGTGTTATTTTTGCTCTTTGGCTGATTGGTACTCAGTTGTTTGTGTGATATTAGTCATTACGATTTAGGTTCTCTTTTGCTGTGCCTGCCTGGGCTTTTTATTACAGTGCCCTAAAACACATAGTGAGTGCTAATAGTGATTAGTTAAATGTGGGAGACACTGACAATGAAATTGATTTTGTGTTTTTCTGTGCTGGGAAGGGTGCTCTAAACCAAAGTAATGTCTCTCTCTCCTTATTTGCTTTGGTTAATTCATTATGAAACACTTAAGATATGCTTCAAAAAAGGGAACTTTTTTTAAAAGCCAAGAAAACAGAAATTAATATTGATGGAGCAATTGTTGCTATACACAAAACAAATGATGATACATGGATGGGTAGACCAGTACCCCTAGGAATTACAGCCATGTTGGACAAATTTGACCTCACAAATTACATCTAATGGCAACGTTCAGTGCCGGAAGGAATGTGTCCTATATGTAACTAAGTAGAAAATAAAGGTGTGGAAGGTGGGATGGTGGATGCATATCAGACGTATCAGGACATCATAGTTGATAAGGCCAGTGTACTGTCTTCCTTGTGTGTGTCTAAGGTGTTGACAAAAAAAAAAAACAGACTATCTTCACTCAGAAAGGCTCTGGAGTCAGGAAATATTGTCTAGGCCTAATTGTTTTTTTTTTCCCCCGTGTCAACGTTCTACTTTCCCATCTGGTCAAGCAATTAACTAGTTTACTTCCTGGTTTAGATCTGAGGCCGGTGTTTTTAGTGCAGTACCATAGCCGATCACTAGGGGTAACCAAAGTCTAATAACTTCAAATTCACTTCCTCATTTAGCCAAATCAACTGAAGGTGGAGAAAGCGGGGATTTAGATAAATATTCATTTATATAAATATCTTGACATTGAAAATAAAGATTTTTGGCAATTGAACATATTTCTTGGTTTTGCAGAACCATCCAATATTGATATTCTTATTAATTGATGGGGTTGGGAAGCATCTTGCAGTATGAGCTGGACCACCTAAATCATGTCATGTCTGCTAATGTTAAACACTTAGGATAATCCTAAGGACACATTCTTTAGCACTAATACAGTATATCCAAACATTTCTCTGATTCCACACTCCCAAAGAGGATTCAGACAAAATTTTGGACTCCCAGAAAATCCGCCCTCCCGGAGATTATTCTACTTACCCCCACATCTCCCTCACTGAGTCTCTCTCAGCCTCTCTGTTTCCAGCTCTATCGTTCCCTTGCTCCCACATGCATCGCTCTCCTCTCTACCTCTGATTGTCTCTCCCACTTCGCATCTCCTCAGGAGTGTCGGCCATTAAATACAAACCTGGTCGTGCTGTCAGTCCCACGCACACACAGAAGAAACACAGCGGCACACACCGAAACTGAATAACTGTCTTCAGAAGAACAAGAAAACTATTTCACAGACTTCACTTTTTTCTTTGTTCATCTTCAATGGATATTTCTCAGTATTTGTGAGAATAATATTGGTGGTGGGTATTATAACTGAGACCTGTCAGAGCCTTTCCCGTTTTTAAATTGTGCCAAAGATTTTTTTTCTTTTATGTGTTTATTCCCACCTCTTATTTGAGCTGCTTGTTGCGGGCGGTGCTTTTATCCCTGTCGCTGTCAGTCTTTTTTTTTCCTAGCATAAATTTTCTGAGTTTGCAGATCACCAAATCTCACACATCTACCGCTGTACCCAGAAGATCAAAGCCCATTATGCATTGTAGCGCTTTCAGGTCTGTGACACCCTTCCCCATTTTTGATGTTGTATTTACAACTGTTTTTCAAAACCTGCTTTCTTACTCCTGATTTGAAAGTTTGGCAAATAAGAAAAGACCACAGAAGAGAAGTCACCATTAAAGGAATAAGGAAAGTGCTTTTTTTGTCAATTCAAATGTTTTTCTAACTTTAATTGGCCCTCTCGCCACAGCAGTCAGGGTGATTAATAAGACGATTCAGTTGGAAAGATGAGTTTTGGTGCTCCCAACAACAGAAAGGACTCTGCAGTTGCTGTGTGAGAGCTGAAGCAGAAAATGGATAGTCATTTCCTTTTATGGCCACGAAAGGCTGTTGTAGAGATTCAGTCCTGGTCTATAATTGAGACACCAGGGTATATTCTCTTTCTGGACAGACTCTAATGGTTAGTGCATTAAGGAGGATGATTGAAGAAAGCCAGCACTTACAGTAGAGGCGGCGGTAAATCAGAAAAGATGGCTTTTTGGCCAACTTGTAGATTGCAGTGGGTTCACACTGTGCAGTGCTGTAGGTCTTCCCTCTCTCTCATCTCTGGTGAGAGCACTCTTCAGCAGAGTTAAATGGGTGTAATTTTGAGGTAAAAGAGAGAACACTTTTAGTAGTAATGGAGAGAAGGCTGTGGACATGTTGTCATTGCCCTTGGAAATACAGTAAATGCACTCTTCAGGCCTCGCTCAGTTGTTAGGAGGCTCCTCTCTGCATTACTATCTGGTTTTGTATTCAGCTCATGAGGGATGAGGAGCTGAGGCAGTGGCTTTCATTAAGACATCAGCTGGCCTTTGAATATTCACAGACTTGCAGGTTTACGGTGCATAGTGCATTTTTGGATTTTAATTCAGCGTTAATCTTAGTCTTTAAAAAAAACACATCACATTTTAGTCATTTGATTGTTAGTTTTGGTATTGTTTTAGTCTCATTTTCATCATGCATTTTTCATTTTTATGTCTAAGAATTGATGAGGCTACACATGTCGTTGTCTTTGATGTGTACCATTGCCATGGTTATGTGTTGTGCTATCACTATTTTAACAGAAAAGGCGCTGATTGCTGGGTTATACCAGAAATGTAACACACACAGTGCACATGTCACTCTGCAGTAAAACAATAGTCAGTCTTTTTAGTAAATACAGTTGTCATTCTTATAGTTGACCTTCTACCATCACAGGATCTGACGGGTCACAGATTTTAACGTAACACCGATCACTCACTGTCATTCCTGCTCACTTAGTGCTGCTACCTGAGCTCTCCACTGCATGCATTTCACTGTATTCACTCACATGTTCACTAAAATACTATTCACAGTCTGGGTTTGGCTTGAGGCGAGCCGTGAAAATGTTAATGACGTTAATGCAGTGACATTTCTTTAGCAAACACATTGTTATGGTTGAGCGATAGCTTATAAGCATGACAGATAGCCAACTGAACATAACATCTATGTACACTGCCCTTGAAATATTTAAATTAACATTAACTTATCTTTTTAGATATATCAGCATGCTGGCCTGCATTTTTTGTTTTGTTACTATTTTGTGTAATTTGTGAGATTGTATTTAAATGTTGTCCATAAATCAGTTTTTACCTTTACCTTTTACCAAAAACAGGTAACGCTAGTTAACATTACTTAGTACATAGTTAGTTCATTCATTCATTTGTCAATTTTTCAGATTAAAGTCTTTCATTGACATAAATTGAAAAACATTTAGTCATAGTTTCCCTCCTTTAAGGTAACTTTTTATTTAGTTTTAATATTGTTTTTGTCTGTTAAAAAATGCTGTCAATGAATATTTTGCGTCATAGTGTTCGTTTAAAAAATGAACACTGCTTCACACTAAGCACTGTTCATAAACACTAAGCATATATTACACAGCTTCCGTCAGGCATCTCGCATTTCCAACCATTTCCTGTGATCTTCACTTTTGACTTCGAGTGTCAGGCCTGGGCAACTTGTTGTGAGGTTTCATATGTATTCATATATGACAGCTGGCTGCCAGCAGATTACTGGTCTTTTATGTGATTGTGCCAGAGGGGCTGAGACTTTGTTGCCAACTATTCTGATAATACTTAAACCACAGGAATTCTACCCACCCATGACATGTCTTCTTCCCATGTATTTGAATCTTAGAGTGAAGGGGAGCCTATATGTCACTCCATGATAAGTGTTGGGAATTACACAGTAATTAGTTTGCCCATTCTAAACAAACCCTGACTGACACTGACAGTGGAAGACGCCTGAGGAGTAAAGATACTGTGCCCACTGCCTCCTAAAGCAACCTCTGCTAAATCCTTGCCTCTCAAATTTGCACAGAAATTATTATTCTAGGATTTGTTTCACTTGTATAAATCAAACATACATACATAATGATATGGAGATGCATTTAAGCAGTTGTTTTATTGTTTAAGTTTGCTGCTAAATCATTTTCTATCCGTCTTAATTCCACAACCAGATTAGTGACACCTCAGAAGTGGAATGTGTTTGTTTTTTCTGTTGTACTGTACGTATTCACAGACCGTAAAAACATACAGTAAATAACCATATTTTACACATTTATGTACAGTATATTTTGATGCAGGGTAAAAGCAAAAGTAGCAACCTAATATCTGGTCCATATCATTAACTGTTAGGTAGTAAGGGAATGTCACATAAAATCCAGTCAGCTTGATGACATGTACTCACTTTCACTTAAAAAACAAAAAAAACAAAAGAAAAGTACTTGGCTTAACAGGTTTGTTTGGGGCTCACACGAGTTCAATTGCTGTGTTCTCGCCTCGCTCCATCAATTGAACTTTAACTCCTATTTACAACACTTTCATGAAAATGCCTGTCAGTCATCAAAGATGCGATGCTGGATGTATTCATCCAGCTTTGGCTAAAACAGAATTCAATCTCCTCCTAATCACAACAGCCCAGACGCAAACAGCACAACTCTAACCACATTTGGTCTCCACTTTGTATGCAAGATCATGCATGAGGAAATGTGATAGGAGCGCTCAGTAGTGCAATTCTAAAGTAGGGTTTTCAACACATTTCTATTTTTGTCCACAGAGAGAGAGATTTATAAATTAATCCCGCTGACTTCCTGTACTTGTTTCACCTTCAAAAAACATTGTGTTATCAGTTATGTGGATCCATACTTGCTGTCCTTATGGCTTAGCAAAAGATTTTTGCCCACCGCCTTCTCATCTCACCCCCCCGGACACCTCCCCCTCGCCTTTTCTTTAATTCCTTCTTTACTTCTTTTGTCAAGTTTGATGTCTTCAGTGTCACCCCTCCGCCCTCTCAGGATGAACTCTGTGCTCGGTGCAGCAGTGCTGCTGCACAGTGTTGTTTTACTCTAGCAGACAATTATCTCTGAGACACCTGAACAGAGAGAGCTGCTCTTCACGACAATTTCCCCCTACCCTTAAATCAGTGCACTGTGCATCACCCACTAAATGGAACACACTCTTGTCTATGCACAAACACACACTCTAAATCATGCTGACACACACAGGTACCCTTAAAGCTTTTTCTCTCTTTTCATTTCTTTTGAATTTATGCTATTAAAACTGTGTGGACTTGCACTGAAGTTCATCACACACACATACACATACACACACACACACACACACACACCGCTTCAATCACTGTCACAAGCCTCAGGAAAAACCTCTCAATCAGCCCAACAACAGATGACAGTATCTGCAATAAACCAACTATTAATGCCGAGCATATGCATCGCCTTCCTCTCTGTTTACCACTCCTCACGAATCTTCAAAATCTTTTTATTGACAAACCACACCTTGAAGACCTTGGAGGTTTTTAAACACGGTTAGAAAAGGTCATGACATTCAGGCATGGCATTCTCTGTGGGGAAATGGCTTGGATGTCTGGCCGTTAAATAAGGTTAGTTCTATCAGCTCGATTTCCGAGCCGTTTGGCGCCTCGGCATTGCACACGAGTGGCCGGGCCTCCGCTAATGCTAAAGGCTCTCAGCGCAAGCTGGAGTGGTGTCACCGGTGTGTGATACACTCCCCTAGAGGCTAATAAAGAGTGCAGGACAGGCTCGTACACACACATGCAAACACGCAGACTATAAAAGCACTTACACGCTGAGTATGTTCCCATTTGTTGTTGTTGGTGGTGGTGGTGGTGGTGGTGTGTGTGCATGAATTTGTGCATTAGTGGTGGATGGCTTGGGGAGTTGTTGCTGACGGTTAATGATACACTTCTTAATGCGTACACACAAACACTTTTATGCATCCTGCACAGCTCACTGCTATCTCAGCTCCCCTCCTCGGGTCTTCGCATGCAACGGAGGAATTGAAATGCAAGTGCTTAAGGGTAAAGCCCCGAAGGCCCCCCAACAGAAACCATTAACCCTTTAGTATTCCCCTGGCCTTGCAGCTGATGAGTTATTCAAGGTTTTTGACAAGGATCCACCCTCTTTACATTCACTAATGATGAAGAAAGGTCAATGAACACGCAGAGAGATGCCTTTGGCAAAATAATCTCAGGACTCAATACACCAAGGCTGTATTGGCCTCTGAAGTGATAAACACCCCTTTTCTTTATCCAAGTCCCCCCTTCCTACTGAATTACTGTAACGTGTTTGAAACAATCAATGGGCTGAGCTACTCACAAGCCAGAGTCCTGTCATTATTGACACTGTTAATTAGCACTGAAGAATCCCTGGCGCTTTTGTCTGAGCACATTCGAAAGGAGACGAGCAGATTAGACCATTTTGCTTTACATTTGTTATTCCTAATGCCGTCTAGCATGGGCAGATCTCAGCGATGGTGGGTGGCTCCCAGTGGGCCTCCAGCGACAGATCTGCATCCCACCCTGAAATGGAGAAAAAATGTGCCTTTCACCAGTAATAGTAAGCACATAGCACAGATCAGAACCAGGGGGTTCACGTCCATGATAGTTCCTTTGCATTGCTTTTCAAAATTAAACTTATGTATATATAGAATATGTATTTGTAATGTTTTGAGATGACCAGCAACCCCTTTCTTTGATCTAAATCAGATCAATCCTTGATTTAGTCGGAATCAGACAGAAGAGGATTGATAAACCATCTAATTATATATTTATATTCGCTCAATAAACTAAACAACAAACATACCTCTTTACATGAACTCCACTACATGTGCTGTTTTTAATTTATGTAATTTATGATGAATAATTCTTGTTCCAGGCGTTTGTGTTTAAACCATAAGTTTGGTTATATTCTATTCTTTTTTTTTTTATTTGTCAACAAATTATATTCCCATATTATATTAAATAAGTATTATCTGTCTTTCCAAAACCTGATACAGCATATTCCTCTATACTAGAGCTCCATTGTTGTCTAAAAACCTATTAAAAATCAATTAATAAGCAAAATTGTTGCACAGCATGGCGCGCTCCTTCATTACGATGAACATGGGCACTGCAGTTTATTCTGATCCCACCATCCTGCTGCGGTAAATACTCAGAGCACCAAATGTGTTTCCTCCTTTTTGAGTGACGTTTGCTAAAATCTACAGTGCCCAGCTGTTTGAGGAAATGATTGAATCTTTTTCAAAAATGAAACTATATGTTTATTCGTTTTTAGAGATGTATCAGTGGGAACCAATGAGTGAGGCTGAGGGCCACAGATAGGCTGGGGAAAGAAATGACTGAGAGACAGACTGGTTTTGGTCTATTCATGGGATTTGTTGACAGTGACAATAATATAGAATATCACCAGCCTTGTCCTTTATGATCTGGACTGTATGACTGGTTGTACTAGAGAGAATTGGCATCTGAAGACTTGTAGAGATGTTCTATGCAGGACTCCAGATATGGCTAATTCTGTTTTTAAAGTGAAAACCTATTTATTTACAGTGTACATATTGTTGAACACTTAGACCGAAACAAGACACCTGTCATGAATCATACAAGGAGGGCATGTTGAAACTGATGTTTTTTTGATGCCTTACACAATCTGTGGTGGAACTCTCGCTGTGAATTTAACATAATTGAAGTCTGCAATTAAATGTATTGAGTGTGACTGTTCTGACATCTTTTATTTTTTTTTTGCTGCATGTGTTGCTTGGATAGTATAACATCCTTACTTGGAAATAGTGTTTTAACAACACAAGTAGTCTTGACGAGAAAGTGCTGATTCAATTGCTTCACTTTGTTCCTCGCACATTATATAGGACAAATTAATAGACAAGCTCAGTAATTGGATTCTGAGTTGTATTATCCAATAAAACAGCATTTTTGAAATTACTGTTGAGACTTTGATCATTATTTTCTAGACAGACAACATAAGCCCCTTTTATATGGCTACTTTGTGACCCTTTATATTCCGCCATAATTGCCTTTAATGGTATGAATGCAATATAATTGATCTGACATTTCCCGCACTCACATTCACTGTCACAAAGGCAGTGAATCAACTTGTTAATAAATGCTGTATGTAAATGTATGTGAATCTATCTGCTCCGTCTTCAGCTACAAAGGGAGCTGCGTATTGATATTTGCTGCTTCTGGTACCAGGCTGAGTTGAACCAGGGGTCAAACCACCGGTCCAATTTGTCGGTAAACGCAGACTTATTCCCCTCACTGATTCTAGTCAATAATGTTTGACCTCATGTGAAAAACAGGAACACAAAGGCGGCGAGAGAGTGGCATTCACATACTTGGGAGCTGCAGTCACACATCAAAGGGAAAGAGCATGTGTCACCATCAGTGGTTCTGGTATTAATGCAAGCATGAAAGTTGCATATCGATAGTGTCAGAGCGGCAGAGAGGATAAGCCTACAGAGGAAAGGCTAAAGTGGATGTGGAGGAGCAGATAAGAGTTAAGGTCTTTTTTTAGAATGTGACACATTTCAGTGTGAGGTGATATTGTCTGCCTTTTATTCATACAACCATAACGTCAAGTCGTTCCACGGTTATTGTCATTGAACAGAGTGCACACAACTCAGCACTTCCAAAACAGTAGTCTAAAGCCTGGAACGCACTCAAATTGGATATGCGTCATACTTAACTTTCAAATGCACCCATTGTTTTTATTTGGCAGCATTCTGTGGATGCATCAAACCACCTTGACTTGTCTACTCTTAAACTGTTTTGATTTTCTGAAGCATTCAAGAAAGCAACCAGACATATGCAGCAAAGTTTAGCCATGCATACAAAGGTACTACCGAAATACAGTGGTGGACAGTAAGTTACCTGAGTACAATTTTGAGATACTTTACAATTTTTATTTTATACTACTTAATAATGCTTTAATAATTATTATAAAAATAAATTGCATTATAAAAGATTAAACCTCAACCTCAACTCTCAACCTTTATGGCAACAGTTTTACAAAGTTTTGTCCTTAAACTATAGTTACTAGTTACATTATGGAATAATATTTTAGATACAAAACATATGATCATCTTATAAAATATAATACATCATTATAGAGTAAACTACCAAAAATTGCTGTAGGTTAAATTGTTAAAATCAGATCCACCTCAACCATGTACAACATTAAAATTCTGCTTTCATGTCAATGCATAACTGACTAATAATATATGTAGCAGAGTAATATGACACTTTGTGTGAATAATACGTACTTTTACTTGTATGTACTTACTATATGAATTGTATGTAACTCAGGATCTTCTACCACTGCCTAAGTATAGATGCTATATTTCATCACATATTATTTGTGTTGTTTGTAGAATTAGGACTACCCACTCTAATGTGAATTAAAACTTGAGTAAGCTGGATCCTTTGTGTTTCTGCAGTTCTGCATTCCCACAGAATGTCAGACGAAGAGCATCAGTGTGACACACATCAAGTTCACTCTTAATTTCTGTCTTAAATACACTCTCCTGATTAACTGCATCTGACATTACTGACTTCTTAGCCTTCTTAGTGCAGACCATCTTCAGGATGGCAGACGGCGGCTATTAAGAATTAATTAACAGCACTGCAATTAGTTTACTAGTTTCAGTATGAAAAGGGATTCATTCTCATTCCAGACTGCAATCTCCCAAAGCTACATGTGTCAAAAGGGTCAGTTATGTAGCAATAGTACACCATTTTGAGTTTTGTTTGTTTGTTTGTTTTTTATTGTCCACAACATTGACATTGTGACAGGAGACGCTGGAAGGTTGTCAATGTTCATATCCAGCTCTGAGACCTTGATCTGTTAACTACATAACAGATTTCAGTGTGCATTTGAAAGGATGGTATGGTATTAACACATACAGACCAGACTGAGTTTGGTATTTTGTGTGTGTGTGTGTGTGTGTGTGTGTGTGTGTGTGTGAGTGAGGCAGTGCCCTTACTGTCTCAAACTGCTCTAGAAAATACCCCTCTGAATCATTGGTGCTCTCTTCAGGACACTATAGCTTTTATCTGAATTTCCCGCAGGCAGTCAGCAACAAGGTGGGGAGTAGAGACTGGAGTGCATTCACTGCCTCGGGTGTGTCTTGGTGTAATAAAAGAATATTTCATGTGTGACACTCACACAGCCTATGGGCGTACACTGTCTAAAGCAGACTTAGAGCTAGCAATAATTAACGTAAACATATGCCATGTGCCTCCTTTGAATTGTGCCTCTCCTCCACGCAGCCTTAGCCTTATGCAGCGCCTCAGCTAGAAATAATCCACTCCACATGCTAATCACTTGGCAATTGATTTGGCCCTTTTTGGTCCAGCAATTTCTGTAAACCGCAGAATTGATCTGAGAGAAATCAATTAACAGCTAAGGGTAGGTAAATATGAACAAAAATATTGATTGCTCTGCATACAGTATGACCGTCTGAGCAAATTCTGGCTGCAGCTCTCGTGCACGTGCAGCGATGCTCAGCGGGAGCAAATTCCAGTCAGGTTCGACTAGCCCCAGGTGAACTGTGATAACCAGGCAGTCTGCAGTGATAAAGTTATCTTATATCCATCAAGAAGAAAATGCACTTAACCCTCCACATTCATGCCTGCTGTGTTATCAGCACCATAATGGAAATTGATGAAAAGAAAGCTGTCTTATCGTAGTCCTACATACATAACAGCGGGGAATTGCTATTTTAGGAGGCTACAGGCGAAGGAGATGGGCAGGAACGGAGAGGGCAGGAAGAGGGGGTTGCCACATGGTTGGAGATCAGATGTTATCGGGCTGTATTGATGAAGCAGCTCGTGGAGATGCAAGTAGCGTCGGGGTGTCGTCAACATTCCTAATAACTGGCCAGATTGTCGCTGTCGTCACAGGAGCGCAGTAGTCAAGCAGCGGCTGACTCAGCGAAATCCCCTGGCCTGCAGCTGGACTCGCAAAGAAATGAAACCCGGATAAGAATTAAACAGTGAGGGAGAGACGGGGCGAATGGGGAATTATTAGCGACTGTGGGAATGAGGGACCCAAATATGAGAGGGAGTGAGATGAAAAGAGAGGGAGAGAAAGGAAAAGTGGGAACAGTGCATTGACTTGCTACATGCTGACGCCATTTGTTTGCATCCCCGTGCATTTTATTAAGCCTCTAACATTAAACAGATTTAGCGGGAGCAGCCAAAGTCATGGAGTAATTATGCTTTTGGAAATGCTGTGATTAAAACCACTCGCTTAAGTATCAACTATCCACACTGTACTGCTTTTTTGTTTGTTTGTTTATTCCCAGAACGTGCTCATGTGGATTTACCCTCTAAATTTAGAAAAATGGGGAGGAAAAAAACTACAAGGGAAGATTCATAAAACATTTTAAAAATGGAGATTTATCCATCAGGCGTGCATATAAAGTACATCATTTGCAAGCTCATTGATTTCCTGCATAAAGCATGTCCTTGAATTGATAGGTGCTATAAACATATGTGTAGGTCAGTCTGAATTTTGGATTCTCTCGAATGCCAGACTCATAACTTCCCTTATCAGTTCAAATAACTATAAATAAGTATAAAGGATATACTTTCTGTGTGTAGGAGGAGACTGTAAAAGTGAGACATCGATCAGTAATGAAAAGGAACAGTATCCGTGTGGAGGACGCCGGAAATGTCTTCTCTGCTGGGATTCCTTCCCCCAGCTCTCACTGTGCCGAGGGCTCTTATACGTGTCCAGATACCCCACAGAGGCGTTGATTAAATCAAGTTGAAGGCCAAAGCCTGCCTGCCTGCAATCGACAGCCCCCAGCTCACTCGCTAAGATATCAGGTGACCCGTCTCTAGCGCTCATTCACTCTCCATTTAGATACTGATGCTGAGAGGAGCCATTAGAGTCCGGGCTCCGGCCCCCAAAAAAGCATTCTGCTGGGTGTTGATAACCGGCAGGTACCAGGATGTGGAGGGGGTGGGGGGTGCAGGAGGGAGGGGAGGGTTGAGGATATGGCAGTACTGGGAGGCGGAGGAGGGTAAATGATCTCTGAAGGCCATCTTATTAATGGAGGCTTTTCATTACTAGCACTAATGCAAACGATTGGTGAGGCTAATGAGCTTGAAGGTCCGTGTGTACGAGGGCTCTGCGGAGCAGCAGTGTGCGCGGTGATGATCATAGCGGGAGAAGAAGGCGATGAGTTTTGAACGTCGTATCTGGCCGCGATGAACATTTTGCTTGTACACGAACGGGAGGAATAGAGAGAGAAATGGATGAATGAGCTGATGGGTCGGCGAGTCAATTGTGCGCCAACTCAATATGGCAGGCTGCTACAGGCACTAGGGTACAAGATGAATGGCGGAGGGGGCGAGTGTATTTCACTGTCAGTGGATTGAAGTGAGGTAAAGCATGGAAAATGTCTTGATCGACTTCTAGAAAGTGCTTGCACACTCTCGGCGTGCAAGCACTTGAAAGACGACGAAGCGTCTTTGACGGCGCGGCATCCCCTCATCAAATGTCATGAGCGTCGCATGATATTTCATTTTAGACTCTTTACCGAACACCAGCACAGTGCCCTTTGTCCCCCGAAAAAGAAAAGCCAACCCCTGCTTTTAGTGTGTGCTCTACTGTGCTGAAGACACCCTCGGTGGTTGCTGTGAACCTTGCATGTAGAGGGATTTAGCCCGATTTACAGCATGGTGTGTACAGGATCAGTTCTGGCTCAGGAGTGTCTCATGTGGGCTCTCTCGGGAGAACTGCGGGGGGAGGACCAGAGGCCACTGATTGATGGTCAAGGACACCGAACCCCTCCCTCACCCCCACTGCTCAGAAGAGCCCATCTCTGAAGCCGTGTCCTCGGGGGGATTGGGATGCTGCCTGGCTGGCTGCCGTCTGTGCGCCGCTAGTGACAGCCTGCTTGGTGGATACGACCAGCTCAAGGGATGAATCATCCGCTAAACGACAAACGAATGAATCGGAGACTGGATCCAGCACAAAAACATAGGAGGAATTTTTTTTCTATTCTTCCTGCATTTTCAATTGTACTTTATGGAACGCGTGTGAAACTTGAGGCGAGCGGATTGAGGATTTCTGAATGGATTTTCACAAACTTTACAAACTCAACGTGTGTGATGAAAGAAAAGGAGCTCACACTTGTTACTTAATGAATGAAGACGTTCAAGTGAATTACAGTGCAGTGCACAACACTCGAGATGGTACTCAACACAAACCCTGCATCACGTGTCACTGTTTCAGTTAGATTCATTATCTGTGTCAACAGTGACTGAGGTTCAAGGCCTCAGCATTTGTTGTGCATATGATACGTAGGTGTATGTAGGCTGTCGATGGAGATTTGGGAGGGAAGGGGGAGGAAAGAAGGACGAGAGAGAGACTGTGTGTGTGTGTGTGTGTGTGTGTGTGTGTGTGTGTGTGTGTGTGTGTGTGTGTGTGTGTGTGTGTGTGTGTGTGGATCCCAATACACTATTTAAAGCCTCCAGTCCAGAATCAGAGGAGAGAACCAAGAATTGTTATTTTCATATGACTCTGGCTAGAGCTGGGGAGGCTCTAGTTTTTCATTTCAATTCGGTTGCAAAACAATAATTGAAGCGTATCGCTTTCATCTCCACTTATCTCCTCCGCTCCTCTCCCTTCAGAGCGCTGCTTGTCTTCCCAGCGTTTGCGCATCCTGACACTGTTGGTTTCTCTATGATATATTGTCTGGGATTCTGGTACTTCATTGTAACTCGGCGCTGATGTACATGGCAATTAAATTCAAACCCCAAAGAGGTAGAGCTCAATCCCCCCCCCCCTTCTCTCTCTCCTGTCCGCTGCTGCTGCAGCCTCGCTCTCGCACCCCTTTCAATCAATGTCTTTTTTCCCAGCTCTCTCCTCCTTTGATTCTCTTTCTTCTCCGCCCTATCTGTCTTTCTTTTGAGCTGGCTTTCAGTCTGTCTCTGTCTATTTCCTTCTATTCCCTTCATGTTAATAAGAAGAGTAATGGTGTTGCAGGCAGTTCTTGGTTGGGGAGTTAATTAAAATGGCAAGTTACAGCCCACACAGTCAAAACAATGGAGGCCCCTGCATTTCGCAGTGACACAGGGAGATATTAAACAAGTCCAAAATGAAACACTGTGAAGAGGCATGAACCCAGTAAGGCTGACTATCCCCCAACATCACTTAACACTTCCCCTCCTGAAGCACTGAGGGGTTTATTGTTACGCTCTCCAGCCCAGTCAACATTAGTCATAGCAGAGACCCAGTAATTACCTTGTGAGCTCCCTGAACTGCTGCATGAAAAGCGGTTGTGTACGAGATATTAATGTGATTACTGCAGCATTCACCAAGCCAGAAACAGCACTGACACTGATCAGATGAGAAACTGAAGAAGGGAAATAGTGACATCTGCCTATTCCCCACCCACCGCCACACACACAGCTCACAACAAACACACACGCACACGCACACACACACACACACACACACACACACACCGCAAATGATTCTGCTAGCGCGGCTAGCACAATGCAGCACACTCAGGCTCCGACAACAGTGGGCCGGCTGAGTAGGACAGGAGCTGTTGCCATGGTTACCATTTCTCGGCTCGCTCTCACAGCCCAGGAAAACTGTGTCATTATCCTGTACTTTGGATAGGAGAATAGAGAGAGAGAGAGAGAGAGAGAGAGAGAGAGAGAGAGAGAGAGAGATAGGGAGAGGGGGGAGGGTTACAAAGAGAAAGAATGAGGTAGAAAGGGAGACAAAGATAGAAAGAAGAGAGGGGCTGCAGTCCACACAGGCCAGCCATGCATCTAACACACACGATCAAAATTTGCACCCATTTGTGCTCCTCCATTCACTACTTTTCCCCTTTGTTTTCCCCTTTTCCGTCTGTCAGCAAAGCTGTAGATTTCACTCTAATAGGTAAACAACTTTATTGCCGACAAATAATGCTCGAAAATATCAGGTAAAAGCAGTGCTGTCAGGTGATAATGGGACGTGTTTCTTTTTTCCTCTCTCTCTCTCTCTCTCTCTCTCTCTCACTCTCTCTGGCATCTCCTGCGAAAATTGCCACCAACAAGCTATTATGTTGGTAAAAAAAAAAGATCAATCTCTGCATCATTGTATTTATTTTTACACACCAACAGCCATATGCCACTCTAATGACAACCAGCACGGGTTGTTATTGAATAAATATACGGCCCACAGTAACAACAGCACAGTGGGATAACAAAAGTGTGCAGCCGCGCGTCATTTCTAACCCCAGAAACGGACTTTGTATGTTCATGTTTGTGCGTGCGAGTGTGTGGTTGCTCGCCTTGCTCGGTGTGTGTGTGTGTGTGTGTGTGTGTGTGTGTAACGTGGGGTCCACATCATAGGAGTTACAATGTGAACTAATTACACGGCTGTGTAAATGGAGGCACCCTGCTGATATGGGCTGTGCACCACATGATTTCCCCTGGTGGAGCAGAGCATGTTTGGACTGCCTCGCTGTGCTGTGCTGTGCTATGCTATGTGTGTGTGTGTGTGTGTGTGTGTGTGTGCAAGCATGCAGGTGTATATATATATATATATATATATATGTGGGTGTGTGGGTGTGTGTGTGCCGAGGGAGAGCATGTTTTGTAACCTGTGCCATGTGCTTTATTGAGCTACAAGCTAAAAGAGTGTGTCTGTGTTGAGGAGGCAGAGTAGCCCCTCCAAATGAAAGCCTGCCCTCTCCCTCTCTGCCCGCCTGACGCAGCTCTCCAGAGAGACCTGTTCATATTACTGTGGCTGTCTGCTGGTCAGAGAAGCACAAACAGCACGAAACAAAGCCGCATTTCGATGGGAATGCGGAGAAAAGACATTGCGTTGCCCTCATCTATACTCCTCTCGCCACCGATTGCTTTTTTTGGACCACTAATATGAAAGAGGGGACAGTGGGAATAAGTGTTTCGACGCTCAAGTAGAAAATGATGAGATGGAAAAAAACTAACTACATTTAATTGCTTAAATGCAATTTTTACCTTTAGTTGAGTCGTTCCATTTAATGCTGCTTTATACCTCGACTCTACTACATTTCAGAGGGACATATTGTACTTTATACTCCACTTTAGTTATTTTTTATTCTAGCTACTTTTCAGATTAAAGCCACACAGGTGTATTTAGTTACTCTGATAACTAATCATTACGCTGATTAGACCTTTAGTTGGTTTACAGCTGAGCAGAGCTATGGTGAGAGTTACGTGATGTCACGAAGATCTATGAACCAATAAGAATAATAACAAGGTAACTTGTCCCACCTTTACAGGATAATGAGAGAGCTGTCAATCAAGCCTGGACAGAAGAGGTGTAATCAGGCATCATAAGTCAAAACACCTGGACTACGAGCAATCAGAAGCTTTAAGATTTTCCATTTTTCATAAAGAAGAGACGACAAGCTTATAAAACACAATGCATTAAACCAGTGGTTCCCAATTGCTTTAGCTTGTGACTTTATTCAAGGAAGAAAGTGTCTCCTTGGGGCTCCTTGTCACGTTTCAGATGTCTGTTAGTTGCTTGCAGTTAAGAGTGATTTCCTCTCTTAACCTCTCTGGTTTTATTAAAATAACTGTTCGATGGCCAAAGAGGTTAAACTCTCAGATGAGAGAATATTCAAAAGAATACACTTTTGTGTAACATAATTTAGTTTTTTCCTCTTCTCTCCTACCCCATTACCATCTATTGTGTTTGTATAATTGTATCCAAAATTTCATCCATAACTATTGATTCTCACTTATTTATTCATTTACTTTGATAATTATTGTTTGTTTTTAAATGTGATGTCTGAAAAAATGTTTACTTAGCCTGACTTTACTTTATAAATCATCTCGTGGCCCCTCAGATTTATCTTGTGACCGTTTGGAGGGGTGTGACCCCCAGGTTGGGAACCACTGGACTCAATTACCGAACTGTATATAAAGTAGTGAAAACTAGCTCTGCTAGTGCTGCTTACACTTTGATGCACCAGTGTTAATCTAATAAGGGGACAATTTTCTGCTGAATGTACTTTTCTGTACTTTTTCTAAAGTAGGATTTTAAATGCAGTACTTTTAACGTAATGGAGTCTTTTTTCATCGCAGTGTTTGTACTTTTATTTCAGTTCAGGAGAGCCTCTTACACCACTGTTCAGAATATACATTAGCGGCAGTGTTGTGAAGCATGAGTTTCTCTTACAAGAAACCAACTCAGTCGTGAAGTAATTGCAGTTTTTACAGTCTCATTTGGAAGCACCATACCAAGCTGACTGCGGGTTTTTCCAAATGGTGGGTGCTGCTGAGTGAAAGTGCAATCACAACTAATCAGAGCTTCTCTTGTTTCCTGCCCACAGCGCCCAACACTGCACCCTATGGGAGCACAGGAAGCGCGTACGTCCCGCTGGCCTGCCGATACCTGGTCCTGGCTCTCTCCTCCTTCATCAGCGTGTACTAGCAGAGGCCGGCCCAGACACAATGACTGTCGAGAGCATTTATGAATCCTTTTTGACATTGCTGATGGCTGGAATCCAATCTGGTACAGTTTGTTGAAAAGCCTTGAGGGGAAAATAATCAGCGTTACTTTGTGTGGGGAAATTCTCTTTTTTTTTTTCTTCTTCTTTTTTTTTTTTTTTTTTTTTTTTTCTTTCTTAGTTTTTTGGTGAAATATTCTGTCATGTAAATATGATGTTTTTTTTTATTATTATAATTTCCTCCATTCGTTTTTTGATTGATTGACCTCCTTGTGAATCAGTGCTCACCCCCAGCCCCACTCCTCCACCTTCACTCATATCAGCAGCCCAAATGAGTTACTTTTATGCCTCTTTCTCTGGAAGGCGATGTGACAAAATTGACATTTTCATCCGTTTTTGTACATGGCTAAAAAGAAGCAATTGTGCCAAGTCTCTCAGTACACAGAATTACCATACCAATGTTGTATTGAATGTATTATGGGTTGTCAAACAATGGAAAGACATTTAGATTCTTAACAATACAAATTCTGATTATGGAGTGTGCTTAAAAAAAAACAGAAAAAAAACAGAAAAAAAAAACAAAAGAACAAAAAAGGCAGGGCTTTTCCAGGACCTGTATTGTCATGATTACTCAATAGATGGATGAACAGTGTTGAAGGTGTGCTTTGTTGTATTCTGAAATGGGTCCTTCAGTTACTATGCCTGCCTAACAGATTTGATCAGGCAGCCGTCAAAGTAGCAAAGTATACTGTATTGTATCTTTATATTTTAATATAGTGTAGGCTTTTGTTTTAAAGTGGGACCAGCTTTTCTCATTCGACCAAGAACATTAACACAGTTCATGACTTTGTACAGTATGAAGGGAGGAACATCGCTGCCCTATGTTTACATTCTTCTTGAAAATATAAATACTACAGTATATACTCCATACTTTGTTTTTCAGTGAGTCCACATACGTGAATGTCACAACAAACTGTCGCAGTTGAGAAGAAAAAGCAGAGCTCGTGTTCAACTGTTTTAAGCTTTTCTCTTAAAGATGCAGTTCTTTGAAACATGCCACTTCCAGTGGGCGTCTGAGCGCAGCGTTTTGTCTCTGAATTTGTTTGTGTACCTACGGATCATCTACTGGCCGACAACCCACAGCTGCACACTGCAGGTCGCTTCAACTTTTGGCATGACACTTAGATAATGGATTTTGGGAAAGCAGCATTCTGCAGCACGGTCTTCTCTTCCTCTCTTTTTCTCTACAGATAATTCAATACTTAAATATATTACAGTCTAGTTTACAGTAAATATATCGACTTAATTTTACCAGTTAACAAATAAAGGACGTCCATATTTGGTTAAATACAATAACGAAACCTGCTGTGAAACCTGTTAATTATGAGCAACATAACACGAAATAAAGCGTATGAACATGCTCATCGGTACAAACACAGCGTAAGGTGCTAACAGCTCCTCCAAGATTGAGAGTGTCCATTTAATTGAAACAGCGATCAGTGTCCGCAGGGCCAGTGAACGTCCAGCAGAGTTGGGAATAAATTAAACCATGAGGTCGTTTAATAGGAGAAAATGTGGCTTTCTGTTCACTGAAATCAACCATATCAAGGCTCAAAAACAATGTTATTGTAAGGGTTTACTTTTTGACGAGACTGTCATGGCACATTCATCCTCAAGTATCTTCAATCCATGGTGTAAACAGAGATACTGTACTGCAATGCCTTAATAGCACCATAGACATCAAATGAACCTCCTTTAGAAGGACACTTCCAGAAGCTCTCAATAAGATACAAATCATTTGTTTGACATACTGCTGATAAACCAATAGCTGACTTATCTTTTAAATTAGGAACTCTATTCCGTAAAAAAAAAAACGAAATGTTTCCACTCATGGCTCTCGCAGGTATTTTCAAATAAGCCAATTGCATCTGGTGAAAATGCAGTATTTGTCGCACAGGTTAACATTTTTGCAGGTCTTGTTTGGATTTGGATTGTGTAATATTTTGCCCCGCGATCAAGGGACTAACAGTACCCGAGTTCACACAGTATTTTCACATGAACTTGTAACTGCAAACCTATAGAGAAATAGCCATCGCAGTTAAAAGACTTAAAGCACAAACACTGTTATTACTTTTACATTTTGTGATGATTTGTTTTAAGGTCTGCTAAACATTTTTTTTTTTCAATCATTGTTTGTACTGAAATTGTTATCAGCTTGTTTTACAAACGATGAAAATACTGCACCATATGATCTTGTTTAAATGTTAAGGTATAATGAAAATGGGTCAGAAGTATATTTATTCTCTTCCTTTATGAAAACAATGTATAAAAATAGATTTGAAACATGTAAAACTGGATATGTGACATTTATTTGAATGAGGCACAGTATGGCATAGTTTATAATGTTGTCGGGTTCATTTAGATGCCATAACTGTTGTTGATTGTTTGTCAGACGAGTACATTAAAAAGAACAATGTTTGCAATCAAATTACCTACTTTATGAAACAGAGAGGGTGTGAACCAATATAACAGTATTATAGAACAGAATCAATGTGTGTATATTTGGAGAAAATAGGATACCTTTTTGATCTTTAGAGCAGTGTGTAGTCATAGTTTTCACACACTCGCGTGTTTGACAGTGTGCAGAGAGTATGGTTGTGCTGCATGTCAAAGTTATCCTGTGTTTTTAAGGTGGCCATTTTACAGATATTCATACTTTTTATGAATGGAACCAGTTTAGTTCTTAAACCTGGTCGAAACATGCATACCTCCGACAGACCACCAGGCTATGTTTGCTTGTGATTTATTTGAATCAACTTTGCTGATAAACTACAACAACTGCTGTTCAGAGTCATGATGATTATTGTGGCACATTGGTGACAGACTGGAGTTATGTTGGTTGCTTGCCTAAGCGGTCAAGACCATTCTAGTATTCCATATGAAATGTACTGGATGTTGATTATTTTGAATAATGGTATTAACAAGTCCCTTTTATCGAATCACTATTATTTGCAATAAAAGTCTTCATGTTACAATACAAACCCATATCTGAGTTAATGAGCACTCAAAAGGGGTTGTCAATGTTCACAGTGACAGGGTTTGAGCCAGTCAGTGTCCAACTTTAGCAGGCTTCTCATTTTTAGGTTTTATAAGCTGTACTAACATTTATTTTGTGAGCGAGTTAAACTACAAAATGAGTGTAAACGCACCAAAGACGATTTGTTGGAGAGGGAAGAAGAATGCCCACTCTGTATTGTTTCGATTTTCAAAAACTTTGCAAGAATTACGTCTTTTTTGCAGTTCAAAAAGACCATCTGAGCAATGAGTCCTTCGGTCAGTAAATAATCTTACATCGGCTGACTGCACACGTCAGAATCCAACTCGGTAAATTGTAGCTGGACAGCAGTCGAGTACTGAGCGACAGCTAAAGCTAAATCACCTAAGTCAGTATCTTTGAAAACTCAGGACAGAGCAGCTCGTTCTGTTAACGTTCGCTAACTGTACCGTAGCTAACGTTACAATTGGATCAGTTTACGATGTGACATTCCAGATTTTTTGTCATTATTACCAGAAGTAGACCACAACATAGCTGTTTCAACTAAATATTATTCTGCTTTTTATTTAACAAAACAATGAAAAAGTAATTTCAGGTATCCCACTAATGCAACTGCATATTATCGCTAAATGTGAGCTACATTAAATTAGATTAGTTTTCTGGATACAGATGGATTATCAAGTTCTTTGAAGTCGACTTCAATCAAAATGACTAATTGTATTATTTGACAGGGGCACAGTTAAACCCTGCTGCAAGAAAGGAGTGAACTTGATCGCCCTATTTTTGATTTTTATGATTTAATAATTTCCTAAAAATGATGTTTTGTTAAGAGTAGTCAAAACAAAACAAAGGTTTATGTCTAACATAACATGTCTGATGTCTGTTCTCATGTCATTTTAATATTGTGTTTGAGCACTCTTCAATTGAGAAGTAGTACTGGGACCGGACAATCCTGACTCGAACACTGCTGCAGCTTTTCTCCAGACTCAAAGAAACTGTCTGTTCATACAGTGTCGACTGAGTTATTGAGTCATCTTAATTTTGCCGTATCATGCATATTTGATCCCCTCCCCTCTGCCCTCAAACACTGTATAAATCCTTCCAATCCCAGATGGCCAGATGCCACAGTACATAGGATTAACCACTGTTTGCTCTGCATCATCATCATCAACTTGAGTGTGTCGCTCAGTACATATGATCTGGAGATACGTACAAACATAAACCACAGCTCATTTTTGCATCTCAGGCTCTATTTGACCTTTTTTCCTCAACAGCACCAGGCTTTCGGGTGTCCTGTGATGACCTGAATTCACTCTTGACTAAAACATCCACGGTTGTGTGACCCACCTCTTAAAAGTTCAGTGGAAAAAGTCATGTTGATGTACAAGCTTAAAAGAGGCCATGCCACCCACCTGCAGAGATCACTGCCTCACCTCACGCTCCCAGCTGACAGCGGAGGGGAAAAAATATCTCCACTTTTAAATTTAAGATAAGAGGATTTTAAATATTCATGCCAGTGCGTATTATTACAGCCTCCACATTCCCCACCCTGAATTTTTAAATTGTCCATTTCAAAGCTTCCCCCTCCTCTCACCCCCGATGTATCAGAATCATATTGTTCTGAATATTTTGCATTATGAAACAACAGTTGTATAAACTATTGGAGGGGGGCAAGTACTGTACTGAATGTGCCTTTAAAAGTATTGTATCAATCATAACCAACTCTTATCCAGAGCAGTATTCCCACAACAAGCTAGAACTCCTGTACGCAGTCTTTTTAGTTGTGAAAAATATAAAATAATTTCTTGTTTAAAACATTTTACTACATTGGCTATTGATAACATCAACCAAACATACAATATCTAAACATAGAAGCAAACTACAGCACTCCACATATGTTCATCATATAATTACAGTGTACAATGTACAGTTATTCTGATACATGTAACCCTCAAGTAGTATAGAATACTCATAAAATAATGAATTAAACATATGTCATCGTAATTAAAATAACTATGATTATTACACAGTTAAAGCTCAATGTAGTCACGTGTATTTATCTCCCAGGGAAGCAGAAGCAGAAATCATTTTCATCCTGGATATTATCAGGTTTTCACCTCTTTAATATGGGCAGGGACGTGTTTGAAAGGCACGTTCATTAATCTTTTCTGTGACTGACGTACTGTACTGCACCTGACACTATCTAAAATCAAAACACAGCTTGAAAAAAAAAAAGCTAAACAAACAGCAAGATTTATTTTGCGGATGATGTTGTTGGACTCTGGATGTCACGGTAGAAGACATCATGACAAACTCAGAGACTGTTGTGACGCCACCCCATGTGCACCAACAGGAGCACGTACGCTGTGCTGCCAGTAGAAGCTGACGTGAGGGAGGTGAGGCAATTTATCTTAAAAGACAAACATTACTAAATACTGACAATGAGTCATTCTATATTGCAACCAATACAAGTGGCCAACCTGTCGGCGTATGTGTTCAGCACATAATGCTTTACAGTGTATTGTGATTTGACCACTCAATAATACTGAATGCAGTTTTTAGTCTGAAAATTAATATATGTAAAACAGCGCTATTAATTAAGAATTATGGCAGCATACATTGTAGGTTATGGAAATTATGAGCATGGTGTCAGGGTGTTGTTTGGCTCTCCACAAAGGCGTCTGTGGCCAGCACGAACAGAGAGAAGAGTGGAGGAGTTGTGAGAGAGGGATTCCTCCTGACCCCGCGGTTAATGAAACCCTTCCTGTGCCTTTGTCAGTTTTAACTGGGAGATTGTGTCATACTACACACTGGAGCTGCTGCCTGGCTCCTGCAGTCGCCATCCCACTTCCCTGAGCAGCATACTGAGTTGTCAGTATCAAAAAAACCTCTGTCTCTTGAGTGCTAGCATTCAGTTTGGTAGATATGTTTGTTGCACAGGAGGCAAAAGCTATCCCTCCTGTCAAACGCAGGCAGGAAGAGAAAAAAAAACTTGAATTTCTATCTCTATAACCAGTCACTGGGCAAGTTTGATTCAGTTCTAAATGGAAAAAGAACAAATATGTGCAGGTTTGAAATAGGCCTCTTTCTTTTCTCTCAAACATTTCAATTGGTACAAAAACAGTGAGTAATTTCGGACTCTCCACTTTCTTTGAAATCCCTCTGATATTGTGGCAGCTGCCAATGTGGGGGGGTGGTGCTATTTTAAAAAGAGGTTGCATCAAGTATTTGTCAACCTGTCCCTCATTATTTCCACTGAACTGGAAAATAAGTTGCCGGGCAATGATGCAGAGCCTGAGATAATGCCTGGGTTTTAAAGCGAACTATCTAAGCCAGGTCTCTCCATGACGCAGATGACCGAATCACACGCTGAGGAGTGATATCACGTGAAGCTCCCAGGCAATTGTCAGTTTTCGTGAAGGATTGAACGGGGTTGCCATCATTTGACTGACAGTAAATGTAATCCTATTTTGTTTGTTTCCCTGCCTCAAAAGACAGATACACATCGTTTTATATAGAACGACACATCAAATCGCTTCCTTGTAGCACCAGTTCATCGTGTGTCTTCAGTGATGTATTTGTTTAAATGGAGTGACCTCCAGTAGAGTTCAAGGTATGAGGTGCAGTTTGTTTCTGTAAATTCAATATGTTTACTTACGCCATTTTCTCTTTTTGTTTGTTTTGTTTTTACAAAAAAACGTGAACGGACATTATGAGGTTGATGGGAACATACAAAATCTTTTCTATATGGACTTTTATTTCTCTTTTCTTTTTATTTGTTTTTTGTAATTTAACTCTTCAAATCATCATGCTGAAGAATAATGTGATGAGAAGTCTGGAATGGAAATGTTTACTTAAATGTGTATGAAGGTCCTTTAGCCACCAGGGATATAGTTGTACATTTATAGGCTCTAGATCACTGGAATGATATATATGGCTTTAAGTGGCATTGATATATCTATATATAATATATATAAATATATATTGATATTTGTCCAGAAATAAGAAAATCCATGTACTTTGATTACTTTAAAGCTTACATTGTGTATAGCACGTATGCAAGTCCATTTTCATCATGTTTGATGTAATTTTGTAGCAGTGGTTTGATACTAATAAATGGCAGTTGATGATGGAATTGTAGACTGTGTTTGTGTTGAACTGATGTGACCTTTACAACAGCGGTGCTCTTTGCTCTCGACAACGCTGGCATGTTTTTTTTAATAAGACAGCGTTGGACTGGACATACTCACTCTGTAGCCACACTGGAATGGGATAATTTATTCATAACAACATGTTACAGACTAAAAATATCCAACTCATCCATTTAATGAGCAGATACTTTGTGAATTCCTGCAAGTGGCTTCTGACTGAATAGTGTATTTAAAAAAACCTCTTTTGATTTATTCTTTTTTTAACAAACATTTTAATGGAAATTTATCAATTTGGGTTTTATTTTTAGGCAGAGTTGCATCTTTTATATAAAGTGTTAAGTCCCCGGCATTCAGTAGTAATTAAAAAAACATTAATGGACTTTGGTAAAGAATAACATACATTATTCCATTACTCCATTTGCAGCAGGACAGAAATATGAGAAAAGCAGAGACTGTCCTCACAAGAAAAAATTATTATTGTTTGTTCAAATGCATAAAAAGACCTTTAACATTTATCTTACATGTGAATTATGACATACCCGGGAGAGGACTTTTAGTTTGCTGTTTCAGTCAGCATGATTAACTTTTATCTATCTGCCCCTAACTTTCACCAAGAAGTTTGACGAAACAGTCCCAACTCATGGTCATCTTTCGAGCTTTTTGTCCGCTTGTTGTCCGTCCTCTGCCGAGCCATCATGAGTAGGCTAACTACCTAACTTATTAACGTCTTGTTGGGTTATACAGAGCAGCTGAAAGGCAACAGTTTTCCCCCTTTCCAACTGACACTTTTATTTTATGTTTATTTTAATTTGGGTAAGCAAGCATCTCCATATTATTAAAATGTAATAGTTTAATGTTACATTTTGGTTTACATCAATAAACCTGGATGTACTAAACCGAAAGATTTGTTTTTAATTGTGCAACAGAGCTCTGCTTAATTTAAAAGCTAAACTCTGATTAGAGCTAATCTCATATTAAATGTATTTGTTGGTGCAACCCAGCAATAGAGTCCACAGGAGCTTAAGTGTAAGGAGTAATATATATATATGCTAACAGTTAGCTCAACAGTAATTTGTGCAGACCAATTGGCAGGTTAAACAGCAGCATGGGACACACCTGGGCCCATTTGCTTTCCTTTCTTTTCACAGCCTAACATTCACTCCCTACAGCACTGACTTCACAGATTCCTCTCACTTATTTACTTTGATTATTTTGATTATTCTGTGTTAAATAAATGTCTTTGTTATTTAGTATACCTGTGTATTTTTGTCACAGCCTGTCTGTAACAGTTACTTAGCAACACATTAGCTTCAGACAGCTAACGTAGTGGCTAGCTTTCTTGTCCATAAACTGAACGCAGGGATATTAAACTATACTAAGTCACAAATAAATATATAAATAAATATAATACAAAAAGTACTTACAGATAAGGCTCCAACAAGTGCATTTGGGATATAAATAAAAGATGTCTGTCAATATTTGCTTAGTCATAGATCTGACAATGTCTTTGTCAGTAGCGGTTGCTACTAGCGACAGAAGCACCTTTAGAATCCATAACACTTAGGACTTCTTGTACATGCTCAATTAAAACTTAAGCAGCAAACTTATGTATTGTAGTAGACTGTTTCACCTACTAAAAACTATTTCCAAAGTCAAAAATTAACTTATGATGCTAAACTTATTCAAGTAGAGTTTTTATTGCCCAAACCACATTTCTTCCCTCACTGTAACCATGTACTTTTTGTGCCAAAACATAATAAAACCTTAACTACAGCATTCCCAGATCAGAAACTGTAATATGGATTTATATGGAAGAGAGTTTAGTCTGGAGGACATGATCAATTGCTCAACGTGATTGTAGCCGTGACGTTCTGTTTCTTTTAGTTATGGGCTGACTAGGATGCACCGTTCAACCCTGACAGTCCTTTTTACCAGCCCCTCTAAAAGCTAGTCACAGCTGTAATAGGGAGTTTGATATAATGACAAATGGTTAAATCCAGTGGCTGAATTATTGACTGGAACCACAATGTGAGGACAGAATTCCTCTGGGACGAGAGTTGAGTGGAAGATGTTCTACACTCTAATTGCCCCCCGCCCACCTACTCGTTTTGTTCTTGTCAGCCCTGTGTTGAGTGTTACGCAGCACTGATGAACTCTACAACACACTTTAAGTGTTCTAATAATTAAAGCCCACAGAGATAGTCAAGATAATGCACCGCACAACAATAAGAACCATGAATTCAAGAGACTTAAACAACAGGTGTGGTCACATTGCTTAACTGCAGTGTCCTTGCACTTGGCATAGCCTGAAACATTTATTTTTTTATGTGATGGTGCTACCTTCTCACCTGAGGAGACAGATGAGGCAAACGCAGACTTTGTGGCTCTGGAGAGAATATGCAAATGTGGGGAGATGGAGTTTATGATCCAGAACTACTCTGCTCAGAGATGGAACAATACGTGATGGCAGCTGAAGTCAGGAAGAAAGAATTTGCAAGGTATTCATGAAATGAAAGTCAGAATAATGAGACCTGCATCTCAGTCCCTAACACGGTAATTAGGACGACTGTGACAAGCTAGATGGCCATTTGGCTGATGTTATGCCCTCAGATTTTGGCACTTGACAAGGCAGCTTGTAAAAACAAATCTGTGTTGTTGTGCATTTATTTTAAATATCTCTGCTGATGACATTTAAATAGGTACTTTAGACAACCATGTCCCCTAGAAAATAAGAGTATACAATACTAATTTGCAGCAGCAAATACGTTTTGATAGGAACGTATTGCAGCCTGGATTAGTAGTTTTTTTTTATCACATAATGAGGAAATGCTGCTAATGAACGTATCCGCCAAGACCTAAAACATTATTTACCTCATTCCAAACTCTTCTCCTGTGTGGTCCCTCTGTGGTGCAGTGAGTTTTCAAACTCAAACTCTGTCTCTGTCTTCAAACATTACTCAAAAAACCACAACCCCAGTGACAAGTGACATCCACATCCATCAGAGGGTCATCATCACTGTGCTGGAGAGAGGCTGTGGGCAGATTGTTGACCACACCCATATTTTTTGCAATTGTCAAATAATTAGCAAAGTACTGGGAAGGCATACACGCTGAGATCAAAACCATTTTAAAAAGCGATATGCTTCTTTATTAGTAAGAGCTGTACCAAGCAGGAAAATTAAGGCAGCAATTACATTTTCCATCAACACATAATTGGAAAAGCTAATTAGTAGTATATGAACAGAATTTCTTGGAGAGGCTTGGCCTAAATAATCAAATCTTGTCACCTCCTAAACTCCTATTTCTAGACTTCACATAAATGTGCAAAAGTATATCTTGCGTTCTTCTGCAATACATCTTGATAAAATGATAAGTGCATTATTTTCATGTTTATTATGTGGCTATCACAGCTATTCCATCGCCGTGCTCTCGCGAAGTAAATATACCAAAGCGTAGGCATATTGCACTGATCTAACCCTACAATAAACAATCAGCAATCAGTACACACACAGATATCATCAAGATGTAGTAATATTCAAACACATAGAGTCAGGGTGCCTTACATAACCATAAAGTAAGGCTGGCGTGTGCTGTCATCAAAGGTGGGCCTGTAGCCGCCTTTCTGAGATGAAAAACAAATGAAACACTTTGAGGCTGAGCTGATTCCCCTCCTGTTCCGTAACTCCATCTGTCACTCCCGGCGACTTATTCTGAGCAAGAGTGCTTTCCTGCATGACCTCCATCACAGCGTGCAAGATGAACGAGGTGGGTCTGGTCTCTGTCCTCTGTCTTCTCTGTGCCAAGGCAGCATGGGCACCGAAGCATCGAGAACACCTGCAAACTGAGAGTAATGAGGCAGCAGGCCATGCGGCCGCCCATCCTCCCTGCACTAATCAATCCAGCTAGCCATTAAGGGAACCAAGGAGGATTGCAGCTAGTTAGAAAAAGTTGCAGCTTCATGCCTCCATAAACCTTTGGCTGCTTTCTAAAATCTGTTGTTTCTGTAAGATGGTCACTAGTTCTTTTTGTACTAAACAGATCAAATCTGTGGCTTTTCGGTTTCCTGTTGATTTCATTTTTGTCACTCTTTCTGCCTATTAAAGTTCAAATTAACTCCCTTTTCCTATTCTTTTTAGTCCAAACTAACCGTTGTTGGAGCCAAAAGCATAAAACCCAAACCCCTCACAACCAGAGGACAGAGTTTTCATAACCTGGATATGAGCTGAATTATTTGTCATATACCAATCATTGATTTATCAAGGGTCTATGGTAAGACAATTGATTTTCCGCTAAATATATTGAATTAATTTGAATTGTCTACAGCAGGGGATCCCAAAATCTTTCAGCTAAAGACCCTTTTTGGTTATTGGTTTGGAATTTGGTTTCTGCCCAGGACTTATAAACTTATAAGATTATAAAAATAACAAACTTATAAAAATACATCATGAATTGGCGTAACATCTACATTTAGAAACTACTGATAAAGAACACAACTAACCATGAATGCCTCGATTGAGAGACAGAGGTAGATGACAGAGAGAAAATTATCATTAAAAATCACCCAACAGCCCTGAACACAGCGTGCGAGCTGAACAGACCAGCATATTAAAAAATAATGCTCTTCTTCTATTTGAGTTTCTCAAATTAATTCACATATCAAAGCTGAAAATTATGCATTTCACAAATTTTTGTTTTTACCAATTGGTGACCAAATAAAAACCATAAAACCCATAAATCTGGGGAAGACTAACCTACAGTATTTATAGGAAAACAGACTCAAAGTAAACTGAGACTTTTTAGGTACATGTTTAAATGCGTTAAACACTTCCTGAGAGATATTTATTTTCCCCAAACACCCTCAAGCACTCGTTCCCCTCTTAATACAAGAATGGTATACGGAAAAGTATGTTTTGATTCCGATTGAAACGTCCATCTTCCCTCTATTCCACTCCTTCAATCTCGTAGTCTTCTTCTTTGCATTTCCATTCTCCTCCTGCCAGCCTCCAAGACAGAAGCCAGAAATGCACTGGAAAAAGACATGCTGTCACACAGTGCATACACCCCACCCCAAAAAAAAAAAAAATCATGCCACCATGTCATTAACCAACCTCGACTCTCTCAAAGCAATCACATTCAAAGAGCATTTTTCAGCTCCCTCCCCAGCACAACTAGTAAGCATGGCTAATGGAAATTTAATCAGCAACGAGAGAGGACAGCAGGCATAATGCAACAGATGATAAATAGAAGAAAGATGCAAATGGTATTTATTTTAGACAGACCGTGCTGACAAGCCTGATAATGCCTCCTCATGCAGTTTCTCCCTGAAGCTTCATTTTGATGGCTCCGAAGTGGTGTGCACCATATTTCACAGCCTATCATTTATGGAATAAATTGTGTTATTCATAGAAATGTTTTCATTTTTGCCGAATGCCTCTTGTCAGTGGTGCCTGAGCACCATGGCGGTAGGCCTAAATTAATAAAAAGCAATGTAAATTCCTGCAGTCATTACAAACCAACAGTACTTTAGAACTGGAAACATTAAATGGATTTCAACAACTGTTTTCATGAATCTATCCAGCGACTAAAGGCTTGTGTTCAGTCCCAAAGTCAGCTTTAGACTGTCTCCTTGGTTGGTGACATTTAGAGTTTAATTAAATATTTTTACAGGTGATATCTAGATGCTTAAAGTATTAATGCCGCTTTTTATTTTAGAATCAAATATTTGTCACAACTGCAGCACATCCAACCTATATTTGATGGAAGAATTGGAAGAAGCAGGATCTTTACTGAGAGCACCACAAGGTCAATTAAAAAGCTGTTCTGGAGCTTTTGATCATATCACAGGAACTTTATTAACAAATGGAGTTTGGCCAGGTACATGTTCAAATTCACTTGACCACTTCTACTTCTTGAGATTTAAATCTTGGTTGATTTTGTCCCATGGTTGCCATTGTAACAGTGAGTATGGTTTAACTACTTTATAAACAGAAGAGCAACTGGTGTATCTGTTTGCAGTGCAGCCAAACAAACCTATGATGTTTTAATAAAGAAGTCAGTTAATAATTACAACTGATCCACTCAGAAAAATACCCCAAATTACCATTTTGTAGACACATCTTTGATGAACAATCTCGCCTGGGTAACAAATACATTTAATTTCCTGTGAATGTTTCAAAATAAAAACATGTTATACAAGTTGAATTCTTCTACTGTGAAGAAGCAGCAGCAGAAATATTGGATTTGCATCAGCAGTAACTTAAATGTGTCTTGTGGAGTTTTCTTGTAAATAAACAAAAGTTATGTTTACATTCAGTGTTACTCAGCAAAGCACATGGTATGTATCCTTGAGCTCTAACAAATGTGTTGAATGTATTTTTTTCCCCTCATAAAACATTCGCAAAGCCGATTTATTACATTTTTTAAATCCATAACCGTTTACAACCATGTTAACTTGCTGGCAGTCTTCATCCTCCCTGTCTTTGCTGGCGCATTGCAGCAAATCTTGGCGTATTACCGCCACATGTAGATCAAAGGAATAGTGTGAAAACCATTGGAAGGACTGTGTATCACATCAAAAACCATTAATACAGCTCTGACGTGTTAGGAGAGTGAACAGTAAAGAGAGAGGGTGACATCAATTAGATAAAATTACCTTTTTTATTAACAAAAGAATTATAGATAATAATAATAATTAGATAAAATTACTGACAGTAATGCTGGATTACATGCTGCATCATTTCCTGTGAATCCTTTGTTGTGCACAGATAGACAATTTGAATGCCACCATGAAAATGCCCTCTATGAAACTATAGAGAGAGATGATTACACAATGTAAATTCATTGTATGACTGTTGCCATAAATACTAACATGAACCAGGTTCGATTCCATGAAATCTGAAGGATTATAACTTTATAATTAAAAAAAACTCCAGAACAGCTTCTAATTGGACCTTTTGATGGTACTATTTCATCAGAGTGTTACCTGAGGTATCCACAGGTCGGGGAAGTGCAAGTCCTTCATGTGAAACTCTAGGAGGTCCAGCCTGTTCATTTTTAACTCGAGCAATGCTTTATTCTGTATTAGATGTATTTTTACACTATCATTTATTTCTCAAAGGGCTTCATTGTGAATCGACACGTTTTCATGCTGGTCCAGCAGTTATTTTGTCCTGCAGCCCAGGTGCATCTGTGCCACAGAGTAACACTAGCACAGAGTAGTCATTAGCACTAATGTAGCTGTCAAGGGAGCTGCAGGAGTGTCGCTTGCACAAGAGTGCAGCTGAGCTTGTTCGCTCGCCTGTCCGTCTCTTAAGTTTCTTGTTTTTCCTCGACAGCTTGAATCTGGCTAATACCTTGTTGTCAGTACTGTACAGCTGTACAGACTAGCATCCCCGCAGAGGCATCGCTAATCAAGTCTTGTTTTGGTCCTCAGCAGCTAGCGGTTGGACTTCACTGAATAGCTTCAGAACTGTCAACACTGTCACACATCTCCATGAACTGGCAGCCCATGAAAGGGAGTAATTAGACGAATCCTGGCACTGCATGCGCACATATAATATGATCCTAAATTGTAAAAGCAATGCTGGAGCGTCATATAATCTAAAAAGTATTATAGAATAATATTATGTCTGTTGTACACCTTCATAGCACGCCCCACATAGAGTACGTTGAGAAAATGGAAGCATTTACACTACCGTTCAAAAGTTTGGGGTCACATTGAAATGTCCTTATTTTTGAAGGAAAAGCACTGTACTTTTCAATGAAGATGACTTTAAACTAGTCTTAACTTTAAAGAAATAC
>JAVQJL010047236.1:0-16764 GCA_036024295.1 Nannoperca obscura
ACTTCAGTAAATGTGTTTCTCTTTCTATCCTCTATCCTTGCATCCTTAAAAGTTAGGGGGACATTTGAGACAAAGGATAAAAAATGAAAATTGAGGGTCTGAAAGGGTCTGCCAGCCCACATCTCACTCCCTCTTTGAGGCCGTACAGAGCCATTGGCAAGGTCACTAGAATGAAGTTGAGATACATATTGTACGGTGCGTATTTAAATTTTAAGAGAGGAGAGCGTGATATTTCTGTAGCATGGATTCAAGCTGGAAACAGTTTTCAGCGCTAAACCAGCACTGGGACATCAATATCTGAAAACAATGCTGGAGGAACATCAGAGGAGCATCAGCCCAACATCCACACCCGTACTAGGAGGGATTGTAAGTTACAGTTGTAACCAGAGATCGGTAGTTCTTTATGTAGGTCAGTCCATGTCAGCCAATAAGTCCAATTACCATCAGCCTCTGAAATAGAACAAGCTGTGACCTCTGCTCTGCTTTCATTGAGCTGAAATGGACGGAGTGGATGGAAATCCTTACTCTGCTACAGAGTCAGGATTTTAGACAAGTTATATAAAAGATTTATTGTGAATAGAAAAATATTAGTGGGTCTAAAGTAAACAGCAGGATGACAAAATATTAGAGGGAAATGTTCAAAGACATGGATCCATGGTGATGTGAGAAGTCATTGTTTCCCTTGTTCGAAGAATATGAACAGATTCATCTTTCAAGACGTCTGTTGATATCTGAGGCTTTAAAGAACATCAGAACGACCCACTGTCCCACTCTTTTTGGCATAGTCCCTTGGCCCCTCCTCAGATACATAGCCTGCAGAAAAGCAGCACTCCCCCCCCCCCCCCCCAAAAAAAAACAGCAACTTATCAACAGCGAGAGTGCACTCAATGATTCATACACTCTTTTAAGAGAACTTGAAAACTTGGCTCTATTTCGGTCCCGGCCTCTCTGTATATGCTGCACAACGGAGTAGAGGGATTTAGTGGGACTAAGTAGTTTGATATTTCTATTGGTTTTCTGCGTGTATTTTCACTCTCTCTCCCTCTCTCCCAGTGATCTTTCTCATCATATGGAGACCAAGGTCATGGCTGATTGAAATATAATAGAAGTGTAGACATCTGGCTTAATACTGGGTGAAGTTAAATCTATTTTAATGGCCCCTGCCGCACTGGATTCTCTCTGATGCACTCTTGCGCTTCACTGACAGTAAATCACAATGTTCTCTTATTACCCTGACTGGAATGAGGGCATAGAGAAAGAACAATGGGGGATCCACATCATTTGTTTTCACCCCTCCCTTGCTTTTTCCTCTCCTCTTTGCTCCTCCTCTCCTCCTCTCTCCACTCCGTTTGCGACTCATAAAGCAAGGGGCTTAAAGAGAGTGACATCATGAAAATAAAAATAAAGGGGATTATGGGCGAGCTATTGTGCCATATGTGATTACTGGGGCTTCCATGTTCCCTTGGGGGGGATGAGTGACTACGAGACAACATATTTTATTTATTTATACGATTCTTTCTAATGAATAAGAATAGGAAATGTGGATGAGACCACAGAATTGCCCCTCTTGTCAAAAAAAAAAAATGCAGCCTTTGGTCCAAACATTAAAGACATTTCTATTTCTCTTTGTTCTGGTACAACGATCAGAGATATTTTTTCACCCTTCATCTTTGATCTATAACTGTGAGGGTATTTTTCAGTTTTTTTATATTGAACTGACCTAAATGTGCGGCACACGGCCCTTTTTTACACCTCAAAATCCTTCCTTTGCGGCTGCGTTTTTAGAGTTCAGGTGCAATTCAACACAGGTCCACCCACATCTGCAATGGACAGTCAGGTCCTTTTTACCCACCTAAATGAGATCCATTTTGATGTGACATTTGAGAGAATTACCAGTGCATGGGGGAGCAGGGAAGAGGTTAGCTCGCTCCCGTGCCATTGGATGAAGCACACCACAGCCCACCTTTAGTGACTGACGGTACAAGTGACCCTGAGTTACTATCGGTCAGGGTGAACCCCCCCCTTCTTGCACACTTCACTTATCCCAGTTCTGTCTTGCTGTCAGTCAGCCTGGTTGGTTTGCTATTCCATTCTCCTTCTATTGTACTCTTCTGTCTGCTTCTCTTGATACATCACCCAAATGGAGCTCGTTGTCGTTTCAAAGCCGGGTCAGATAGCTTTTGTGGACCCTGCAGACCATCGCTGTAATGGTCACTTGTGCAGCACACCTCAGCAGTGTTCAAGGCTGATGATGGGTTTGATTTCTGCCCTTTGCTCTGCAAGGTGGATCTTTGAAGGTGAATTTAGAAATTCTCCATAAGATGTTTTAAAGATTTACTGTTACCATCCGTCTATCTGGAATACACAAAGTGGACGTGAAGACCTTTATGTATGCATGGCCAGCTGTTGTTTGTTGCCAAAACCATGCTGCTATGTCATTTTTGTTCACATAGAAGCATATGGCTGGATGACTTTCTATAGGACACTATACTCATTCAAAGTTATGTGGTTTTATGATGCAAAGGAGTTTTTTTTCTGATTAGTTATTTTTAAATCATTATCAGGGTTTCCCATTACAGGAAAAGTTTTGAGTGTGTCACTCACTGAAACTGTAATAACAAAGTCCATCAGAGCTCTTGTCTTTGGACAATTTGCCCCCCCACCCCCATCAGCCGTGACATGCTTTCTGGTGTACTGTGTAACATTTTCATTCTCCTCCCTTTGACGAACACATCATTGTTCCCCGATGAGCTGTCTTCCACTAAACACCTCACAGGCCACGAATGACTCCATCACCAAGCTAATGACTTCATCTCATCATCCCAGCCATTTGTGTCAAGGAAACTTTTAGCTGAGCTGATTAATTTGTTTCCACTTAAGGTAACTTAATTACTTAAGATAACTTGACAAGGTGGAGCTATATTTGGTTGAAGAGACTCCTCTTCCTACACGCTTACATGTCAAGGTAAAATTTCCATTCTTACATTAGCCTTTCCTGGCTAACAGTTGCTACAGCATGTAACCCAATCTTTTGGGAATTTAACTTGCACTGAGAATGTAAACGTGTATTTGCTGCGTCCACAAAAGGGAAAGACAGTTCCAAGCTCTCTAGTTGAAACTTTAAACTCTGTTGTACCACTGGGTGGGTCTTGGGTATGGTCAGAAGTGTGTTTAACAGTGTCCAACAGTGATGTCACTGTGTACCGACACACCCTGGGGTACACTTCTACATCACTGCAGCAAAGTGAGAAGTTAAACCTCTGGGGTCAGTGAGAGCAAGGTTTTCAGCTGCTGTTGTTATTTAAAACAAGGGTATTAAACATATTATTTTAATCAGGAAGAAAAAAAAAAGACAATTCAAATAGTCTGATTGGCATTGGTGCCAACTTTAAATACCTGACAGGATGACTACATAAACGGTGCAAACACAGTGTGGTTAGTACTTAGAAAGTACTGAGGTTCAATATTTATCCCCACGAGCAACTTAGCAGTGAAATTGTGCAGTGGAGAGCGTGTTGCTGAAGTCATGGTGGTGGATCAACTTCAGTGACCCAAGCTTCTTTTGGAAATTGTTAAGGTTTTTACTGTGCAGAAAACATTAATTAAGCTTTGAGAATAGTAGTTATAGCTGTATAGCATATAGTTTCATTGAATAAACCTCAATTGTTTATTAATTTAACGTAAATGTAATGTAAATAATTGTATCGTATGTTTGAAGCAAGATTTGCATTGCATTGCATTTGCATTTTTTCAAAGAACAAGGGCCTGCGTTATGCATGATGTTAGTCAATATGACTCAGAGCAAATCTCACATTTATAAAATATGTTTAATCTGTATGGTGTTTTGATGCCGAATAACTGAGGTAGGAACAGAAGCTTTGTGCTATTATGTTTAAGAAAATAAGGAAAAACTGATATGTAGAGTCTTCAAAGGTCCAAAGCAACATCCTCTTGTCCAGAAAAATTACTGATTCGTTTAAATTTCACCTCTGGGTGGGGTGAGGGTGTTGAAGGTTAGCGAGACAAGGCTGAATCAACATTTGGCGTTTCTTTCTGACCCCTTTCTCTTTTATCCACTCTCCTCCATGTCCTGAAAGACAGTATATTTATGAATTATTTATCTATGTTTGAAGATATTAAACTTGTGATGTCCTTGTCCCGTGTCTTATCTTCAAGGGCATCATAAGAAGCAGTAAAGAAAAGAAAGAAATTCACCAAAGCGATGGAAGGCGCGGCTGTAAAATAGCCTCTGACAGCATTTAAATCTTGGTACATACATCAGTGTGTTCACTTACACATTTTTGCCAAACATACCTATCCTTTCTTTTACATTTCGTCTTTGCAGTGATTAGAAAGTGCTGTCCCACATCGTAGAGCTCCCTGTCTAGAGCTCTAGTGATCTTTTTGTTTACATAAATGGCAAGCAAATACTTGATTATTATATTTATTGCCAGTTTATTTTCTGTCAGTTGACTAAATAAGCAGTCGACTAACCATTTCAGCTCTAATCTTGTGACCCCCCAGGTTGGAAAACACTGCCATTTTCATCTCTGTTATCTGTAGACGTATTCTTTCAACATTTCCATCTTTTCCATGTTGTTTTTTTCCTGGATGTCTTTCAATTAGGATCACAACCAAAAGGACACAAGATGTGAATCCACAGACAGAACCTTTCACTTTCCAGTTCCTTAACAGTGTGTCGAGCTTCAATTTAATGTATCAATACTATATACCTTATGCTATACTTTATATAGCCAGGAAGAGATTCACTAAGCAATGAGATTTGTTTTTGTTTTTTATTGAATAAAACCTAGTGCCTATGCTTGTTAACAATAATAACAAATGACAATGATGATAAGTGTTAGACAACGAAGAAACAGACGTTTTCCTTTATCATGGGAAAAGGAATTGTCAGTGATAATATTTCTGAGCAAGCACCAAGCGAGGAGAGTGAGTGTTACGGGAAGAGAAAATAGCACATCACCCCCCGATAGTAAACATACTCCCTTTTATTATTATTATTTTTTCCCTAATGATAGTACACATTATGAGACTTTTATCCTATCTTCAAGCACCAGTTCTGCTAGTGGGGACATTGTAGCTGTTCCTCAACGTTTCTTGCCATTTGTTTGCTAAAAGTATTTGTTTGCAAGATGAATTGCTGCACTGGCAGGCGAGATGACAGTCTACATGAAGATGATATTGAATTGATTTCTGAAATGTTGCAGAACAGACTAGTTGATGTGTACCACGAGACATGAATAATAAAAATTCTATTAAAAAGCTCTTGAATGGCTGACACTGGAATATTATTTGTGATGATTAATTTTCTTCAGTCATTATAAAGGAGAGTTGGCATCAGATTGCCTCTGACAAAATTGCTTTTCATTCCCTGGTGAATACCCTCAGTATGCTTTTTCAGAGCACAAAACCATATTTCTCAACGTAATATTATGTCAAGATATGCCCTGGAAAAGACAACTACTGGCTTTGCTCATGTGTCATCTTATTAGTACCATAAAACATGTGCTATTTTAGCTGATAGGGGTAAATTTCCTCATTTCATAATGAGGAATGTGAGGTTTGTTTAATCCAGTTTTTCTATTTAAAAAAAAAAGATTGGCATTATAATTATGAGATTATAAAATAGCCCCTAAGTGAGTGTCAATGGTGTTTTTTTCTCCACGTATTGAATTTGATTAACTGTATTTTAAAGGAGTGCAGGCTGACAGTTTTTTTGCTTTAAAGCTGTCAAGATTTCTGAGGCAAATTTCTCTGTACAGCAGCTGTTGTTGTCGAACTCTAATTAATTTGCTGTGTACATTTGTGTTGAATTAATTCTTAACACTTTTGTAAGCGCAACAATTTGCATTTCTAATTATTTTTATTTTCAGCAAAACAGCCTGAATTGACTGCTGCAGTTTAGTGTCTGCTGCATACACAAATCTGAACAACAAAAAACCAACAGGTGCCTTTAAAAGCCAATTAAGAATCTTTTCAATTGCTGTGGAACATCCTTTGTTAGCTGTTTATCTCCTAGTTTGTTACTGAACTTCAGTTTGCCATTAAAATGTTGTATAGCGGTACAATCGTCTGATGGGAACATTTTTCTTAGAGATTCAAGAGTTGAAACCAGCCCCCTATTTTATTCATGCTGTAACTAAATGTGGCACTGCTTTGAGAAGAAGGTACAAAGTAGTCATGCTGTGTTCATGTGGATTTTCCCTGCTTCCGACCAGATTCCAAAGATATGCAAATAACTTTAGGTGGGTTATACACTACATTTGAAAGTAGCTGCCTATCTGTGACATGTCCTGGCATTTTCCTTTGGGTTCTCTAATATACTTTATGAACAAATTATCCCCTTTCAACTCTAAAAATCTATCGAAAATGAGTAAATATGATTGCAGTTTCCCTCATTCATTCCTTTCTTTTCTTTGTCTTTCCAGAGCTACTCCAGTCAGGGCAGAGGCAGTAGTGGCGGCGGGGGAGCAGGGGATGAGGACTATGAGATCCCCCCCATCACACCCCCCAACCATGCCGACCCTTCTCTGCTGCACCTTATGGAGCATGAGTCCGGTTACCCCTTCCACTCCCTGCCTCACAACGGCCTGCTCAACACCTACTCCTACCCCGAGCTGCCTGCCCTCATGATGTCCAACATGCTGGGTCAGGACACCCACCTCCTCTCGGGGCCTATGCACTCAGTGAGTACACCTTTTTTTGTCTGTCCTTTTTTAGCTGCGGCTCCTTGTGATCATGCAGGTCAAGCGATGTGGTAGGCTATTAGTCTTCGTGGCCTGAGGGCTGCAAGTCAGCGCAGAGAACATTTTCTCTGAAGGTTTCACATGCCCGTGTCACGGAAAGTCTTTTCAAAATGTTTCCAAATATTATTGATCTTATGAGACTCCATTGAAGGTATAAACTTGTATGAACCCCAATGAAATGCAAAATGACTAATTCCTCTCTGTGCAGTTTTCAATAGTCTGAAATCATGTTTTCATTATAGCAAAGCGTTCTTCTATTAGAGTGATAATTAACCCGGTTAGTGGCCAGTGAAGCTGAGACATTGAAGTCAGAGCAAGGCCAGAGCCTATACATGCAACATTAATAAATACAGAGAGCTGCTGCACACACTCAGACCTTTGCAGCAGTGCTCCTTTAATATCTATTCAGCTGCACAACTCAAAGATTTTATTGCCTCAAAGTGAGCTAAGAAAGGGAGCAAGAAACTCGGTGCTGCACATTTTCATTCGTGATGATCGGCAAAGCAAAAAAGGAACGGGGCGGGATCGTGGGGCAGGTTAGGAGCAGAAAATCTTGACGAGGATGGGTGGGGGTATCCCTTGTCAGCTACTTTTTCTTTTCAAAAGGATGCTGAGGACCCCCACTCCCCCCTCCAGTAAAGGGACTTTTCTTTTTTTGTGTTAAACATGCTTCAGACTGAACATGTAAACACCCCTGGCGAACACATTCAAATGCTTTAATCATAGGATCGAACCAGATGAATTATAGATGGCCTGTGTGGTGAATTATTCAACGTTATATACTTTCATCTGACATAAATATTACTTTTTTCGCTCTGCCCTCCATCATGAATATTTATGCTTTAATGTGAGCATCCGTGGCATTTATCCTCCGTTAATCAGGTCTTATGTGATTTTCGGAATCAAACTGCATAAGTTACAGGCTCCATTTTTTTTTCCATGGGTGGTAGCTAAGGCCTCCATTAAAGCCAGTCTTCAGGATTAGGTCACAGTCCATTGGCTACTGTGCTGAATAGGCTCGGTGCAGGAGAAAAATGCTGTTGACTGGAACATTTACAGCCAATCTGCTTTTTAGTGTCAAGGGCTAGATTTCTGATGCAGCCTAATAATTTGAATTGGTTGATGTTAGTAGATGACAACATACAAACTGTGTTTCTGGCTGCATGTATGCAGTATGTATGTATAAAGTTTATACTTGTCCATGAATGAGTATATGTAACAAAGAAGTTCTTTTGTGGCCAATAGTGTTTTAGAAGGAAACAGAGAGGGAGTGCTTGCTTCTTAAACAGCTTTTGTTTCACCTTTGCAATTATTTATTTTCAAATAGCCCTTCAGGGTAATGTTCCATTTTCTTATTTCACACCCCCTTTTCTCATAAATGAACCATCATTGCAATAAATCATCGCACAAACAGAGACTTGCACACACTGTGAAAGGTCCAGAGATTTATGTAACACATTCATGTTTCCCACTTCCACATTTTAGTACTACTCTAGCAGAGCCTGGCTAATAATAGCCGCTATTAATATTTCTTGTTGCCTAGCAACCCCAGCAAGTAATAGCTTACTCTGGAAAAATAGATGACCGATAAGGAAGGGGGGTGGGGGGATTCAATTCATTTATTATCTCCTGGGACAAGAGGAGCTTATTTCTGAAGCTGCGGAATAGGAAAGTAGGCTGTATATTGAGAAATATTTTAAAGCAATTGAAGATGACGTTATTTTCATTTTGCCTCCATTAGGGATGTTTCATTTGATGTTTCCCCAACAAAGTCAATTAACCTTAATTTCATACTGATAAAGGTATAATAAGGAAGATTGAATGTATGCCTGCTGAATGCTTAAGGAATAATAAGGGTGGATGGAAATAGGCTCTCAGTGTAACCAGGGTCGGAAATGAAGAGACAAGCCTTTACCTTTGTTGTATTGTATTAACAAAAGCCTTCCGGTAGACCCACAAAATTGGAAGAGATAGTTGTAAAACCAAAACTCTAATCATTCAACACTCTTCTTTCACCATCGCTGAAGAAGCAAATAAAAAGTCAACAGCGTTACCTTAAGGATACACTTCTCTTCAATAAAAGCTATCCTTCAGTGCACATATAAACCTCCTACAAGTACAAGCTCAGCTGCAGCAACAGATACGCTTCATCTCAAGGGATGTTGTTGCTGGTTTTTGTACAACATTTAGCCTAAGGCTAAAGCTGTAAACTTCTCCCTGCTTTGGGATTCTCTGTTTCAGCGCACATCGATCCTACAGCAAACACAGTTAAATCAGTACAGGATTGAGAGCAGTGGATTGACCATCATCAACATGCTACATAGGCACACAATTTTGCATCAGTAGCTTTCCTGGTAGCTTTAAAGTCTGTGATTTCTGTTCATTTAGAGTTAAATAAAATAAGCTTGTGCTTTCTGGCCTACAGAACAGCACATGTCTCTGGAAGAGCCCTGTTTTTACATGCTAAATGTATTCTGTCTTACAACCTCCTCTTTTCCATCGAATAATGACTCCACAGGCAGCAGAACAAGAAGTGTAAAATCCATGCATTAAAAGAGTATAATGCAAATTTCAGAGTTTGGACATTTGATGTACATTAAGGTTTAGTTTTTCTATTTTTATTTTTAGCTGGCAGATCCAGCACTTTGTTCAGGTGTAGAGTTTGACCCTTTCTGCTGGAGTCGCATGTTCTTCATAATAGTCTTAACTGACAGTTTTGAACCATTTCTCAGACTTGAAATTGCACCATTTACAAGAACTCCAACAAGCAGAAGGATCAACATCGGCATTCTAAAAGACAGCACTGTCAATCAGAAAATGCTCTTACATTCTCTCAACTCCTCCCCACAACGCTGACCTACTCTGAATCGAGGCAGAAAGGTCCAAGTCTTGGATGGTTGGATACTGTGAAATGTAACATGCCTTCGTGTGAATACTCATTGCTGAGGGAGAATCCCTGTCTCACCCTTAGCTGTCAGCGTTTCTGCCAACACGCTTGGCGCTTGTGGAAGAGGTGGCACCCAGGGGTCTCATGTTCAACAAGCCCCCTGATCGTTAAGGTCTGGCTGAGGCTACAGTGGGAAGAGATGCAAGCAAGATCCAGCTCTTTGAAAAAATAAAGGAGGAGGGACGCTCACCAGCAGATGGTAATGAGGGGTCGTGGAGGAGTTTGCAGAGCGGGCCCAACGTGGAGCCTTGAGGGGTGCCAGCGCGTTTAAATATTGAAATAGAGCACCAGCCCCAGTCTCATTACCGGTGTAATGAGGCTGGTTAGGGAGGAGGAAAGCCCCTGCTGACAAAAAAGCAGCTGCCAGTTTTTCAAGTTTATGTCACACATTAAGTCAGATGAGTCCTGATGGGAACTTTGCTCAGTTTTGTTAAACATGTGGTGCAGATTCATATTTTTGGCAGGATTTGTGACGTGTGACAGGCCACCGGCAGTCGATTTTGAACGTTCTGCTCTGTTGAGACAGTGACAATATGATAGACTGATTGATTGCTGTTGGGTTTTTGGGTTGCCGTTTTGTTTTGTTTTTTGGCCACTTGAGGGCAAAAGAACTCCACAGCAAGCTAGCAGACAGTTAGACAGTTGTCCACCTTTATATCCAGCAATCTCAGAGGAACTTTAGCCTTTATTTAGAGTTAGTTCCTGATGGAAATATGTGTAATATTTACCCTCCTTTTTGCTCTGGTTTGGTTTCAACCAATCTCTGAGGAAAATATATGGGTTTCTGGCTGCTAAATGTTTGACTTTCCTGGCTAATTGATAACTTTATTTGAAAAAGCTGCAGAGTTAGGTGATTATTCACTGTGAGCAACCCCTTTCACATTACACATAATCATTCGAATCATTGGTAATATAAAAAATATTAGTTCATTTCTGTGCAATAGCGAACAGTGCACAAGTACAGTGCGTTCACACCATGTAGCATTGACAACTATGATACAGTTGGATGTTTACTTTGTGCATGTGTGTGTGCCTTCATTTCCAGGATCAGTCTTTGTCAGAGTCACTGATTGCTACAAGGTTATGTGAGCTTCACTTAATTCGACTTCATTTAATTTGTGTAAAGAAATTTATTTTGCATCACTTGGCATTTGGGACATAGAGGGGAGGGGTGGGGGGTGGGGCGTGGGGCATTACTATTTTAATGCAGCGACATGAAACCTATATTGACAGCTGTGGTTATTGACAGTGCAGGGATAGTTAGATAGAGACCCAAACAAGCCATTAAAAAGGTCAGAGTAAGTCAACATTGCACCCAAATCTGTGTGAAGTGATATTGAAAATATATATATCCTGAAATCGAAATGCACATAAAGCAAAAGAGTAAATATAAAAGGTTTACAGGATAATTCGTTGTATACATGATAGTAAATGGCGCACACCATGTGTGTTTAAAACTGGAAAATCACCTTTTCTATTTTCCAGGCCCTGTCCCCTGTCCTTTCTAATGAGAAGAACTACCCTAAAATAAACTTTATCCAAAGAAACTGCAGTTTGACTTGGCTTCACATGCTCAGTGCAACTGGATTACTTGTGTTTTTTTTAAATTGAAACAGCAATCTTTTTTTTTCCAGTGTAGGTTTTAGACATATCTCATATGACCTGCTTGCTCTGCTGCCTTTCACTGAGATAGATATGACATCTCAGTGACGTTCCCAGATAAATCACTTTTTGTAACAGTAGAAATGTTTTCTGTTGTGGCTTTTCATTTTTTTTAAAAGACTGATGCCCTTCAGTGCTACAATGCACAACAGGGGTGAACAATGTGTCTTGTAGTTGTCAAGAGAAATGACAGCGAGATAATTGGTAGGGCACTCCCAATTCATTTAAACTGAAACAAATAGGCTTCCAAAGAGAATTGTGCTTTGAAAAAGCAAAGCTTTGTTTTGTGCAGCTCATCATGCAGGGTACGGAGTGAAGTAATAAAGAGGAGTATTAAGGGATTGAGCTTTAAAAACAAATGCACATGAATATTCATGGAACAAATTCAAATAACCTTAGGCGACTGTTACGACTAATGAATATTTAAAACAGCTTGGTCACAGAGATTTGAACACTGTGTTACAGCTGACTTTCTGGGATCATCATGTACAAGGGTAAACAATTAGGAATGGCAAAAACAGATTTCAGTGGTGATCAAAACACATCTGGAAAACAATATCTCATGTTGTCACATTAGTTATGGGCAATTGACGCTCCAAAGGAGAACGGGATGACATGCGAGAGGACAACAAGGTGAAGAGTTGGCAATAATCATAACTATTAGTTTAGATTAATCAATTTGTCAATCAACAGAATATTAATCGACAATAACAGTTTTGAAAGTCCAAATTATTTATCAAGCAAAAATGCTAAATATTACCTGGTTCCAGGTTCTGAAATGTAAGGCTTTTCACTGTTTTGTTAATTTAACACTTTTGGGATTTTAACTATTTGGAAACTGTGATGAAAATCTGTCACTATTTTCTGACATTTTGTAGACCAAATTCTGAATTGATTTGTTGAAATTAAGAATTCAGTTTTATCAGTGAATAAAATGATCTTATGTTGAGTTGAGTCAACTGCAACTCTTAAGTTAAGTTGCAGTCGTAATAAAAATTTGGTAAATAAAAATAGACATTTATTTGCTTGTTCTGACCTCAAATCTTTTGAGCTGGCTCAGACAGGAAGGATTAAAGAGCCAGAAAGGAAAAGCAGCCACAGCACAGCGCCTAACAGAGCGGTATTCACCCTCGAAGGGACCCGGGGGTGACTAAACATGTTTACATTTTTACCACGCTGGTTTTGAAGAAGCCCGGCATCCTTACACGCTGCAAGTAGGAGAATCCCATACTGCCCACTTAAAAGGGGGCCTCGGCTGCTTCCTTTGAGAGATCAGCGTGGTGACTCGTCCTCCTCGCCACCACCGCAACGCTAATTAGGCCCACCACAAAGCCAGCCTGTGGGGATAATGTCCCATTATTAGAGTCATTTGTTTCAATTAACCGCTCTGTGATTTTACAATAGCACGGCGCAGCCCAGTGCAAAGAAGCCATTACTCTCGCCCAAGGAACCACTGAGGTTTGGGACAAGAGTGTTTGTAAGAAGGTTATGGATACCTGCTCCTGCTGGCGGTGGTGCTGCCAGGCTCCACACACTGCCGAGTCATTGATGAGTTGTTTCAGCACTGAGGGAGTGAAAAAGTCCTTATTTATATAATTTCTAGAGCTGTTAAAGACTTTTACTGGCTTTGTTGTTCCTGAATTGTATTGATTGATATAAGATTAATACAAGGGATTGTTGACTTGAGCGTGGACCACTGAGAACTATAGGCTGTTCTTGTTCCCCTTTATATGTGGAGATCACTGTGGTAAACTGAATGACTGTTTTGCTACTGTATACTTATGCTGCTCTTGTCATTTTTAAACTGCAATCAGGTTACTTTTTGAGCTCTGTGCATGACATTCTCTTCAGCTCACGCATTACTCTAGTAACTCCAAAAATCCATGTCTTAAATTTGAGTTTTTCTCATGTATTGTGACAGCAATTCCAGCCGTCTCCAACTGGGACTTGTGAAATGACAGTTAGTCTAGTGCCATTATGGCCACCAACAAGCGACCCTTGTTAATAGCTGTTTGTAGAGTTTGTGTACTTTAATACTGCCTTCTGTTGGTCACAGCTGGAGGCTGAAAGAGCCTTCTGGTTGCAGATTGCATAAGACAGGAGTATGAGAGAGATTATGACTGTGATTTGTTGCCTGATGTAGAGGAATAACATCAAGAAATTGTGTTTTTACAAATGTCTTTTATGTCAGTTCACTTTTTCCTCATCATTTGCATATTGTTTTTAACAGCAGTAATACAAAGATGCTAATCAACTCCAAATTCCCCGCAATACAATATTTCAGAGCACTTTTAGGTCCTTTCAACACTAGATAATGGAAACTTCGATTGTTACCAAGAGGTTGCTGTCCTGTGATGCCTCTGTTGCCAGGCTCTCTCATTGGCTTTCTCCCCCCGCTGCGCAGATGTTTACAAAGAGACATCACCAGTTCACATTAAAGGGTTCAAGTTGTCCCATCGGGCTGTTGCTATGGAAATAACCCTGCTATGGTCGCTCATTCATGTTTGATTAATTGTTTTTTCCTTTATGTGCCGTTGCCTCTACAAAGACCTCATCATGGGAACATTTCATCTTAAAAAACAAATAATAGCAAAAGATGAATATGTCAAAATCAGTTTTATTTGGACTTCTCACATCCTGCTTTGTGGACATTTTGTGTATGTTCTGTGGTGATAAAAGTCTTAGAAATTGTATTAGTGTTGTAATAATGTTGATAAAGCCTTGCCTGTGAAGCCATACAATCATAAAGACAATTTTTTCCCAGACTTACCTGGACTAAAGATAAGCATTTTGCCTTTTTTCCCTCCTAAATTGCACTGTGTAGTGCTGCGCTACAGCAACCCACTGGGGCCAATTAGGATGCCAGCAGAGCCAGGAAGTGCATAGCAGATGCTTTTGCCACTATTTATTAAAATCCAATCTGCGGGGGCCCCTCCAACTGCTCGTTAAACTACCGTTAATCTAATTAGCTCTCACTTGCCACTGTTTTCACCACATTACCAAATACAAGGGCCTCGAGTTTGTAATTTAGGCTGATTAAGTAGGTCCAGTGCTGTTATGCAAAGCTTGTAGGGAGGAGATCCTCAGAGCTGTCAGTCATTTTCCAGAGTCAGACAAATCATGCAGCTTAGTTCAGCAACGGCTTTGGACACGAGTTTGAATTAAAATATCTGCAGTGGGAATTTTGGTTGAAACCAAATCCACATTTCCCTGCTCTGTAGTGCAAGCCTGCATGTCTGAAGACACTAATGAAATACTCCACATCATAAAGAACTTGTATGTTTGTAATGGCATAGTATCAGAACTGGATACAAATTCCATAATAGGCTCTTTATGGATCAGGTATATATTTTCCCACTCAAATCCTTTCATGTTTGTTAGATCACAACCAGAATCCGCGCTTCCGGATCATTATTGTTTGGGCTGGGCTGTATTTTTATTTGATGAGTGCTGCTCTCTGGGCAAGTGCCTGGTTCCACTCAGAGATCTGTGCGGCGGCTTTGAAATGCAGTCCTGCTCATTGCTTACAGATGGGCAGTCTGACATGGAGCTGTAATAGCTACCAGATGACGAGGGCATAGTATATGTTTTAAGACATATTTTAACCCATCAAGGTTTCATGGTGAACTAGATGACGGGAATACACAAAGACAAGACTAACACAGGGGCGATTGTAAAATTATTGTATTATGTATTGTAGTAAGATATGAAGCTAGTGTGAGATATGAGTAAGTTATAGGTTTATTTTGTAGTTTAAGTTGACTATCACACAATCTGTAAGACTCAGACAAGATGTAAGAAACTATTTTAACAAGCATCTTATATTTTGGATTCCATACATGGCATCTGCAGGCAGTCTTAATTTAGAGAAGATTGAATCATTCAGATCCCAAACAGATTTGTTTACATTTTCATCTAGCCTGCCAACATTTTGTAAGGCCACAATCTTGACAGCATTACATACAGGGGCACTTTGAAATGCAAGGTGAAACCGATATCTAAATAACAACAGCCCCCACGATCCCCTACCCTAATTATGGAAACTTAACAAAGACTTGCTTACTCTTTCTCAAAACCCACTCTAGCATTTATTCTCTTCCGCGCCAAAACTATCTGATCATACAGTCAAGTGGAGAAGACTGACATCATGTTATAATTCATTTCAAATACACGATGCTGTCTGGAAAAAGTTTGGATAGTATTCATCGTTTGTCAGACGTTTCTGTACCTCCTGCATCCTTACAAGCTGCAGCTAACAACTGGATGGATGATTCAGATGGCAAACATGCTTTGACGTTTTTAAAACAGCTGACTTGTGTGTCCACTCATTAAAGGTGTGTGCCATAATAATTTTGTGTTCTGACATTTTTGTCGCACTACACAACCTTCAGGAACTCACTTTTAACTAAAGGCTGCGAGTTACAGCAGGTGGTGAAAATTGCAGAAAAATGATATATGGCATCTTGAAATTACATTATTCTTACTGCTGATCCTCTAAGCATGACCATTTATCTATTTATAAACCCACAAAGGCTTAGAGTCTGTAACAGCTGCACTAAGCTGTGCGTCTCTTCAGTATGCTGGTGTGGAGAGGTCCGTGCTTGTACTGTTGAAGAGATCTATTCCACTGTACCACTTATACATTTCTTTTACCAATATCATTATTTTATTTCCTTGGTCAGTGTCTTAAATATATATACAAATAAAACATATATTAGAATAGATGAACTGCTTAGCAAACTCCAGATAGATATGGTTGTGTAACTGAAAGATATATCCTTATAGCCGTATCGGTATCAGAGCCCAACAGGGCATATTTGAATGCGTATAGGCGAAAATAGAGCCAGTCAAAAATTCTTTACTGTGCTCTGCTGTGTTTTGTCCACCTCAGCCTGCTACTGTTGCAGATCGGCTCTCCTTAATGACAGCTGCTCTAAAGGCCGCCTGATAAGGCAATATTTAGGGTTCAGTTCAATACTGAGAAAAAGAATGCTAAAAGTGGTCTCATTATTGAAAAGTCTATTAGTTAAAACTACTTTTACTGACTTTTTTTTCCAGTAAAAGTTTGTCATATTTTTAACTACCAATCTTTGATTGATGTTTTTGAGCTGCTGCTTTAAAGAGCCTCTTCTGTATCACCGTCAGCTGCTGCATAGTGCTTGTTCTTTGCCTCATTCTTCAGGCCAGCGCACATTCAGACAATATTTCCGTGCAAAAACTACAATGTAAAAATGGGTTTATCATGTATTCTCTCTTGATGCTTGCACACTAACTGTGTGCCTGAAAACACTGTAAAACACTGAAAGCCAGTGATTGTGTGTGTGTGTGTGTGTGTGTGTGTGTGTGTGTGTGTGTGTGTGTGTGTGTGTGTGTGTGTGTGTGTGTGTG